>JAVQKC010084496.1:0-11479 GCA_036025475.1 Philypnodon macrostomus | reverse complement strand
ATAGGCAATGTGGGTTAAGTGTCTTGCCCAGGGACACAACGACAGTGTGCGCTCGGATGGGGACTCGAACCACCGACCCTCTGGTTGAAGGACGAGCGCCTACCCACTGCGCCACTGCCGCACAATAATACATTTTATTTGTAATGCACTTTACATTTCAAGGAATTCTCAAAGTGCTACAGCTTTTAAAATTGACTTACAATAAGGTCACTTAGCAAGAGTAAAAACAAAAACAGATTCCAATCATTCAAAAAGAATGAAGGGCTTGTACCTCAACATTTACCTCAGCATGTCCAGACAGAGGCCTATACTGTGATGTGCCCAAACCCTAGTTTAGTCTTGATAACCAGGACTAAACCAGAACCAACCAAGTCTAAACCAGGATGGAAATTGAAATCTAATCCAAGACAAAATAATTTCTTAACTAGAATGTCAAAACCAGGACTGTGCCTAAACCAAGACTAAGCATTGGCCCACAAATTCAACGAGGACTAAAAGAGGAACAAAACTGGTTCAAATCAAGATGACTGATTAATTTATATTATACTGATATACAGACTATAGAAGAAATTATACCTATAACAAAATTCTTCTGTTAACGACGTGTTATCACTAACGGTCATTTTTATCCATTTCTGTTATGTTACATATGTTGACTCAGGGACATTTTTATATTTGTTTGTCAAGAATTCCTTTAAATTAAATCAGGGCTTGGCTTTTTTATTGACATATGAAATATATTAAGATTATCAAGCTCACATTGGTCCAGTATTACGAAACTGGAAAGGTAGCTAAGCCGCTGTATAAAAGAAAATTACAGCTTTTCAAAATCAGCTGTTGAAATAAACTGCAAAACTTGACAAAAAAAAGTGGTATTGACTAATAAACTAATTCTGCTAAACAGTTAAACTAACCTATTCCCAATGGGTTAAAGTTATTATAGTGTATTATAATGAAGATTGGATGTACATTGAATTTGTAGTTTAATGAAGCAGTAGTCTTCTGTGTAGGTAACTATACTCTTGATCTCAATACATTTGTGATATTATATTTTTGCCATATTGCACACCCCTAGTTAAAATCACCCAAAAGTAAATATTTGCTGCAGTAACTCTAGGCCCCACATGATGAAACAAATGGAAACGAGTCAGGTGATGGATGCTGAAGACACGTACCTGTGAAGATGGAGCACACAGAGGACATGGAGAAAGAAGAAGTGAAGACTGGACAGAATGGATTTGAACAAGAAGAGACGGTAACGGAGGCTGCAATGAGATGAAAGATGAAGCCATGGAGAGATATGACAAATGATGTGGAGGACGATATGATCAAAAGTAAATAGTTTCTGGCAAAGACTGCAACAGAATGTAATCTCACAATGACATAAAACCATAAATTCATACAACCATATTGCTTGCGGGAATCATCTTGCTTCCTGGCTACAACTCTCTGATGAATGATGGGATCATTCATACAAAATACATGTGGACTATGAATTATTAATTGCACTTTTTATTTCCCTCTCATATGGGAAGATGTGAGTTTAAAAATCCATGAAGCAGGTACAGAGTCCATCAAAATTCTGTCCTACTTACTGGAAATCTGATTTCTGCATGTCATACACAATTGAAAAAGATGCAGCAATTAAAGCATGCTCTAGCTCAAGCATCAGCTCTTACTCTTGCCTAAAATGATGCAAAATCCCAGCAACTCTGGGCTGTAGGCGGGGTACTCTCTGGACAGTGGGAAGTTAGTCGCGTGGCTGACACCAAGACGTGCACAGATAGACAACCATTCACGCTTACATTTATTAGGGGCATGTCAGAGCTGTCAATTCTTCACGCATGCTTGCTTTGGGTTGTGAGAGGAAGCTGGAGTAGCCAGGGAGAACTCAGGGTATCATGGAGAGGACAAGCAGACTCCACAAGATTCTAATAAGCTAGGTCAGTGCTATCAACCACTGCACCTCATGAAATCTATTGATAAATCACAATTTAACAACACGTATAGCTTTTTTTAGACCAATGTAGTCTTTTCATTGGGATCTGATGCTTATATCCTTGCAGACATTAACCAACTGCTGCTAAAAGCTTTCGAGACCTCATCTGTTGGAAAGCCAAAGGGTAAAAGCTAAAAAAGACTTTTTGTTACTTTTTGTCCCCCATCAAGAGATTTTATTAGCAACCTGGTGAGTCAGCTGAGTTAAAATCCCTCAGAGGGGGAAGGGGTTTGTTCTGGTGTATGTGTAACAGGCAGTGAATGAATGACTCAGTTGTAGTTGCAAAGCCTCTGTTGCAGTTAGTGAGACAGTTGTTATAGTGCACCCTATGAATGAAGCTACAAACTCTCTTGGATGACAGAGGGGACATCTTTAACTCTTTAAACAATGCACAGAAGACTACAGTTTGTACAACACTTTGAAACACTGAGTTAATAGAATAAGTGGCTGGTGAGCTACAACGTCATATTGCAGATGCCAGGTTCAGACAAACTTATAAAAGAATAATATATTGTAGTTATATTTACCTTGTTCCAAATGCCCCCCTTGTCCCTGTTGGCGAGTCCAGGTTTTCTCCAGGCTTGGTCGGTCTTTCCCGATTCATGTGCTGCAAAATGGAACTTAGCTCTGTGATGACGGGGTTCTTAGTGTCCGGGGTGGTCGGCGGGCTGCGCAGTTCGGGGGGTTGGTCTCCCCAAAGCTTGGAGGTCCTTTGGGTGGGAGTCCTTGGAGGTTCGGAGGTTGATGTAGGGGCAGAGGGCTGAGATTGTGGGGGCGACCCATACGCTTCGGGTGGTTCTTCAATAAGTGCATCGTGGTAGAGTGATGTCCTGTTTATGACCGATTTGCCTTTGGGTTTTGGGGGAACAGGGGGGCGATCCACCAAAAAGGCGTGTCCATCCGCAGTGGCATATAGGCTTTCCAGTGCACTGTCGCAGAATCCACCTTCAGAAGACAATGTGGAAATACTCGAAACATTGCTGGTGGTTTCCATGTGTTGGGGGTCTCCGCTGCTACGACTATCCACCTCCTCGATGCCTGAATCCCCTACAATAGACTCCGGGTCCGGTGGGGGTGGGGGGTATGTAGGCGGCATGCTGTTTGCCATTATGCGTTTATGATGTTCTGCGACTGAAGGGGGCGCATGAGGGTGATACGGGGGTAGAGGTGGCCCACCATTGCGTCTTTGCTGCTGGATCATCTCCGCAATGGCACTAGCCTGGTCTTCTGGGATGTCAATGCTATTTGCAAACTCTAAGGGTGGAGGGAGAGGCTCAGAGAATTCAAACTCCTCATCTACATCCACAGATGCAAATGGAGGAGGGGGGATCCTGAACGGTAACTTTACAGGTTCCTCTAAAGATTCGCCCAACGGGATGCTTCTTCTACGAGATGGAGGGTGGGACAATGGCGCAAGTGAATTTTGTGATTCTGGTTGGTTGGGGTCTTTCAGTTCGGAAGGCTTGTTGCTGTCTTGCCCATCTGCATCTTGGCTAACCTTGCTAGCATCCGTGGTAGTGTGAACCATGAGTAACCCTGTCGATTTGGGTGAAGACGTATCCGTGACATCGGCTGGTGCACTTTTCCTCTCCTCCACCGCCTGATGCTGCCTTTCTTCCCTTGCCGAATCAGACTCGTATTTGTGCTCTGTCATTTGCCTTCTCAAGCCGCCTCTTCCAGGGCGCCCCATTGTCGCTGATGAGATTTCGGCAAAGCTTGTTTCGATGCCTGATCGCAGCTTGGTGTCGATAAACAGCGGTTGGTTGAGGTCTGGTTTGTGGCTTGACTGAATTGGGGGCAAAGACTGTGCTTCGTGTTTAGGAGTCTGTTGAACCTGAGGAGGATTTTGTGGCTGATTTTGAGGGTGGTTTTGCTGTTCTTTCATGGCTCTATCGCGTGCAGCTAGGGCTAAAGCTAGTGGAGAGTTGGGATCTAAGGGTTTACCTGTGACGGGATGGAGGTAGGTACCATTGGCTCTATAATGGCTCTTAGGCGGGGTAGATGGGAGACTTGCCGGACTGTCAAAATTGGGGCACTGTCCTGTTCTGGTGTTGAGGGGTTCCCGTACTACTGTTGGTTCCGGAGTGTTAAAATCAGTCATGTTTCCACTTCCGCCACCAACAGGCTTCCCTAGTTGAGCCGCAGAAGGTGGAGCTAGTATTCTTCGTAGTCGCTCATCACTGCTAAACATACCTTCATCTATAGATTTCGATTGCCGAAGTCGGGGTGTGGGTGCGGGGCCACTCATGTCATCATCTCCTATATCTATAGACTGGAAAGCAATGGAATTCTTTTTAGCCTCTAACCTTTTTTCTCTGTTCCGGACTGCCCCTGCAATAGCTGCCGCAAATGGATTACTTAGAGAAAAGGAATCATCTGGACGCAAGCCTCCACTTCCAACAACATTGGCCATTAAAGGCGGATGTTCGGGAATTGTAGGCTCGATTTCCATACTGCTACCCTGGCTGCTTTTTCCACTGCTGCTGGTGGAGGGCTCTTTGATAATTATGGTAGGGATGGGGATAGATGAACATGTGCGTTCTACAGGCGTTGTAGGCATTGAAACTGGGCCCGAGGGGCTGGCTGGCATATGGCATGTTTTCTCAGGGCTATCCTCAACATTGGACTGCTTCACGAGCATACCCTTCCTCCGAGCTGGTTTAGCTGGGACATATAGTGTCCTATTACCCACCTCTGAATATGGGTTTTCGGGCACGGGTGTACGCCCTCTGGTTCGTGTGCTTTCAAACTGTTCAGAGCTTTGTCTAAAATATCCACGTCGCAATGTGCCCACATCACGGGTAATGGTTGTCACCGCGTTCGAAGCTGAGTTCTGGGTAAAGCTTGGTCGTGTGGTGCCGTAGCCTTTTGAACCAGGGCCAGCGTTGTAGCCGGGAGGAGACGGGGGTGAACTGGCTGGGGGTGGTGGGATATCCTCGGAAGTGTCGGGCATAGACAAACTGCGAGAAAACTTCAACAGAGGGGGTGTGAGAAAGCCCTGCTTGTCGTCCTCTGTACCTTGGAGAAATGGAGCACAGCAGAAAGAAAAATGATGTCAGTACCCCGGGGAGGCATAACCACTTATTTCCAACCTGGCCTCTTCTCTGCAGCTAAAATGTCTCATTTATCGATGTGGCCTCCTTTTCTCAACCTTTATTTATTCAGCCTAGGGAGTCTGCACAATTGTAAGAGAGCTATTGACACAATTACATGTGTGGTCATAAAATAACACACATGAATTCAAATATTTGTGTCTATTTGTTTCACCCGTAGGCCCAAATACTGCTATAGTACATAATGACACTGGTTTAAAATAGTAGTCTCTAATGTCCCATGGTTCAGCTTAGGCCTCAGCAGATGCTTAATGACCTCCAACATTACGACCTCCAGGAGCATTTTTGTCAACTAGAGCATTTTTTTCCCCATAATATGCTTTTTTTATATTGTACAGTGCAGAGAGCAGGTCCTTGGAGCATTAACAAAGAGCACAGCACACAAACAAGCAGTCCACAAGTCAACACAAGTGTTTGTCATACCAATAGATTTCTGCTTCTTCATAGTGCCCTTCTCTGGAAGCCCTAGGAAGGCCCCCGGAACAGTGGGGGGCACAACGGCTACTCCCTGTCGATCATGAAACATGGACTGAAAAAGAGACATGTACACAGATCTCAGTCTCCAATGAGAAGTAAGTGTAGGGCAAACCCCAACAGTTAATTCAAATGCACAATTGGCTCATGTATTAGTTATGTGAACACATGTAAAATATTTATGGTTTGATCTCGATTTGGTAGCCTAGTTAGCTAACAAAATTGCATTGCTATTACACAAATCAGAAAACGTGTGGCAGAAAATATAAGATCAAATTAACTGAGGAAACTAATCACTTTGTAAATCCCAATAAATTTGACAAAGATCTGAATGGTAAATAAACGTTTGATCTGGCTGACCAAGCTCAGATTTGATAGCCTGATATTCCAGCCTCTCCTCCTCCTACTTTGTCAAGAGTGGGGTCTGGTCTCTTGCTCATAGCGAATCATTCCTCGGCGATTTTGCGGATCCGTAGCCACGTGTGTTTGGTTGTCCGTGTCATATACAAACTTTGCCAATGTGACTAATTACTATACATCGGTAAACTCTGCCCTTGAAATTGTATGCAATCAACAAAAGACCAGACTAACAGATTTGTTAGTCTATAGTAGTCGCGGCTGGCCAGGCTAGGGATTTGTTGCTGCAAGTCCTATGTTGTTGACAATTCAACCAGTGACCACACTATAACTGTGCTCAAAGGGCATAATGTAAAGCTGACATATTTTGAATGCTCAAATACTGTTCCTGTGACTGGGTTTTGTATTTACTTACATTCATATCCGTGGGTGTAACCATGCAGCGACTCGTTGGCCGTGGTTTGATCGTGGCAATCTTCATATCGATGGGAGAAGTCTTCTGGGCATGGGTCATCTCTTCTAATTTATCTGCAAAACAAAACAAGGCATTATTAACGTGCCAATGCCAGACAGCAGAGGTTTGTCTTTGCCTTGATGCAAGCATTCACAGTGATCATTTTCTCTTTTTTTGAACTGAACTGCAGATGAAGTGAACATTGATGCACTTCTGAGAGAGGAAGGCTGTAATGAAATGTGTCCATCCTTAAAAGCCGTGCAAGCTTTATTTTTTCCCCCAACAGCCGACTCAGCATTATACAAGATTTTTTAATGAATGTAAAGTCTGCCAAGTTTGCCACTACAGATTATGGCCTTAGTCTGGGTTTGTCTAATAGGGTTTTTTATGACAAATAATACAATTGTGATTAGATTTATAATATTGTTTTCAAACCACGTCATTTGCTAATTGCGACCATTCAATTTTGCGATTGAATTTTAATTGCGATTAATTGTGCAGCCCTATTGCCTAAAGCTGTATAAACCACTTCACCTGGCAATAAAAAATACCCCCAAAATCCATCTCTAAAAGTTGTTCAATAACCCAATTACTACAGTTATTATGACTGCAGTGTTTATAAATAGAGCATGTCACGTCTTTCTCAAGCATAACAGCCATAACATTATCATCACCTAATGCCCAGAACTAGGGCCCAAGGTTTAAGTATAAGTCGGTTAATTATTATCTTACAGAAATATCTAATACAATGTTACGGCTGGTCATACTGTTCAAGTTTCGAGAGCGGAAAATTTGGCAGAACTGGACCTCTTGTGTGTGATGATGCCATTATACAGTAGTCCACCTATACAGTTTGACTTTAAGGGCCTCATGCTAAACTAGCCCTGGCCCCTGCTCATCATCTCTTTGTCTCCTTGGTACTTCCATGCATTAGGTTTAGTGATTACTTAGAGTCACATGGAAAACAATCCTCTTCTTCTGCAGATCTACCCTCAAACAGTGGGGGAAAGGGGGGAGGAAGGAAGAGGAGCATCAATGATCTTCACCAATAAAACATATTAGAAACAGAAACACAATGAGTCCTCTTCTCTTTGTAGCTTATAGAGCGTGTCAGCCAAGCCACTTCCAGGAAACCCCAATAGGCCTCAGCTTTGACTTAGGCACCTGGCTGTGGTCACATGGAGGAAGCATTATTACATACCAATTTTGTATAGAAGAAATGCAACTAAATCATTTTTGGTCATTCGGGGTAAACATGCCAAAATGATGGTTTTCTGGCTGGGCTGTACAATATATATATACGGCAAAAGTATTGTTATCAAAATATCTGAAAACACAATAACGATATTGCAGAAATCAAAATATATCATTGGTTTTTAATATGACATAGATTTACACTGTTAAAATCGTTTTTTCTATTATTCCTTGGAGTGGTTCGCACGGTTGCCCTGGAAACCTATTTGGGAGTTTCCTGGAATAGAGCCCATCCCCTCCTCACATGTACAAATATAAAAAAAACATAATTACAAAGGCTTATAGCTCAGACACCGTCAACAACAACATACATAAAGAACATTCATAATCAAAATTATACCAGCAATTGCACAAGCAGAGATATTGAGGGTATAACAGAACAAAAGAATCAGAGTTCTACCAAATCAGCTAAATGATTTCAGAACAATTGTTGTCTGTATTTGTTATTGTTTTATTAATAAATGTACCGTTGCACCCCCAATAGATATACAATACATTATATATTAAACACTTGGTGCATGTGACTACAGGAAAATGCATGTCACAAGCGCTCAAAGACAAAGCGCTGAGATGCTCCACGAGCTGCACAACATATTTCTACAACTGTTCATGCATCAACAACAACAGCTACACATTTAAAACTCACAGGTCATGCATGAACCAGTAGGCCAAGTCAACAACAGTGGGACAAATGGTAGACATTTTGAATATGAATATAGTGATGGGGGAGGTAACTATGACGTCCCTACAGTAACTTACCACCTTTCTTTTTCCTCAGAGTAGCTGAAGAATGATAGAAAACATTTGGGAGTCTTTAAGATGTTCATGTTTTTCAGGCCGTTGTAAATGTACTGCTTTGCTTAGCTCGTGCTGTCAGATTATACAACCTGCTCACATTGTTTACAGTTAAAGCACATGTATGCAGAGCAATATCGCTGAACTCCCTCATGTGTTGTAGAAGTCACTATTAACACAAAGTCAGTGTGACAGCAGAGCATTTCTGTCAGCAGATTCTGTCACTAACTCCAGGCCTGGAGACTGGGGTCCAACTTCCTCGTGCCTTATTCAATAGACAAACCAGTGAAACCAGACTGCTCTTTTTACTATTACTATTGAACTATTACAGACAACACACCATATGCATATTGGGTCTGTCATGTGTATGTTTTATAGATTTTTAGCATTTTAGATTTTTGTTTTTTTTTTAAATATAAATAATAATAATATAAATATATATATATTTTTTTTTCATAATTTGAAAATGCGTATAGATTAGGATAAATGTATTTGCATGAACCTGTAAGCCCTAAGATTTCCTGTTTAAAAATACATATATAGTTAAAGCTATGTCTGAATACGATCATAACTGTGGCCTGTCCTCTCTGTCCTTGCCTGCCTCCTCCTCTTGTTTCCATGGCTGGCCTGGAGTGGTGCGCATGTCCCGTATGTGTCTCAGATTTGCTGAGCGTTCAGCCTGTCAGAAATGATTAGATCGACTCAAAGCTTCTGACACAAGGTGAAGAGGTCAAGCTCTCCGTATCCATCCTTTTACTGGACTCTTCCTGATCCAGCACAACCTTACACCTCCTCTGTGACACGGTTTGTCAAAGTTTATGCTGTGCCAAAGAACACAACATCGAGTCTGAGGATTGAACTGATGATTTGTTCAGGTCACACTAAGTTCTACTTTAAGAGCAGAGAAGCAAAAGGTCATTTAAACAATTAACACTTCTTTGGGTCATTTAGTTCTGACCATCAAGCTCTCATAGTGCTGATGCTGTTAAGTTATCGTCAGTATCTTTCAAATGTACTGTATATAGATATGTTTTACTAGTTACATATCTTAGAACATGATGTTTATCAAATGAATGAATGGATAAGAACAATGTAATATGCCACAGTAAATATATTCACTTCTTTGCTGTCAGATAGCTCTATTTTCTGTATAGCTGTCTTAGCAACATGGTTATCTTACGTTAACTCTTTCACAGATGAAGTCAAGTTTATAAATAAAAATAAAGAGAAATGTACATTTAGAACAAACACAAATAAAACATGTACCATTCCTGCAAAGGCTAATGAATGCAAAACCACAATGTCCTCCGTGCATCAACAAAGAAGATAGCAAAAGCATTTCTCTGTCATCCCAAAAGCCAAACCTATGCAAACTGATTAAATACTGAAACAGGCAAAATGCTTCATTCAGCTTCACTGCCAGCATACGGGTGCCACGGAGGGACAAAATGGATGGCGAGTGGCTTCGGGGCATTAAGTGCTTACCTTTATCCACTACAGACAGGCAATAGGAGAAGACACAAAATGTTAGCTGTGGTCATATACTGAATACTGAATGTTGGCACAGTTCAAGTTTGGAAAAGCAGACAGGAGCAACAGCATTGGTTTTGTGTGTGTTTTGTAGGTTAAGTATTAAGTAAGATTATTTTGACATATGACAAATCATCTTTCCTGGTTTAGAAATAGTTTAGTCCAAGCTCAAGCTCTTCAATGTGGTTCCAAACCAACATATGGGACATTTTCAGCTGCAGATCCTGTGGAAGTAATCTTTTTCAGCCACATATTTTGACAGTTAAGTGTGTTTGGTTGATTGCCCCTGTCTGGTTTTCTAAATTGGGGATGCGCTTACAACTTCGTAACAAAAATTGATATTGAATATATGATTACTCTGAAGGATTTAATAGAACCAGATTTTACAGAAGTGTCTTACCAAGTTCCTCTAGCTCTGAGGTCATGGACTTCGAGCGCATGGACAGGGCTGTGGTGGGTGCTCTCTTTGGAGGCGGAGGAGCTGCAAAACAATGAGTGAAGTCAGAAAAATATATGTAATAAATATATGTTGTGTTAACCCCCATTATTCTGTTCAAGCTGCCGCCCATAGACTCCTAATTCTTCATACATGGCCTACTACAAAGGCTGGTGGAGTTTGCATGTTCTCCCCATGCATGTGTAGGTTTTTTCCAGGCTCCGTTTTTCCCTAACACAAAAAAATGTACTCCCCTGTAAATGAGATTCATAATCTCAGTGGGATTTTCCTGGTCAAATAAAGGTACAAAAATAAATAACAAACACAGCAGCAATATACGGAAAAATTATTGTTTTTGCAAAATCTATAAAACAGAAATCTGAATATATCTACTTGACTCTTACTACCGTATTTACCAGACTATAAGTCAAATTTATTTTCATAGTTTGTCTGGCCCATTGACTTATAGATCAAAATATATATAATTTTTAAAATGCAGGCATGTCTCAGGAAGAGAGCAATGTTTTGGTTTCATGTGGAGAAATGCTTCAACTTTAGTGCTGTTTAGGAGCGGTTTATTTCTCTATATTATCACGTCTTGGGGAAACTCGGCTACACAGGAGCCTGCTGCTGTAGCGGAGGATAAAGCCTCAAACACGGGAGTCTGACGTATTTAACGCTCTGAGATCTGATTCACTCATTTCTTTCTTGAACGTCTGTTCAGGTGCGCAGGTGTGTCTGTAGACGTCTGTGCAGGTGTGTCTGTAGACGTCTGTGCAGGTGTGTCTGTAGACGTCTGCGCAGGTGTGTCTGTAGACGTCTGCGCAGGTGTGTCTGTAGACGTCTGCGCAGGTGTGTCTGTAGACGTCTGTGCAGGTGTGTCTGTAGACGTCTGCGCAGGTGTGTCTGTAGATGTCTGCGGAGGTGTGTCTGTAGACGTCTGCACAGGTGTGTCTGTAGACGTCTGCGCAGGTGTGTCTGTAGACGTCTGCGGAGGTGTGTCTGTAGACGTCTGCGCAGGTGTGTCTGTAGACGTCTGCGGAGGTGTGTCTGTAGACGTCTGTGAG
>JAVQKC010084422.1:0-19301 GCA_036025475.1 Philypnodon macrostomus | reverse complement strand
ACACTGGTCATATAGGATTACATTGTACACATTGGCCATTGTAATAATATGGTGGCTTGTGGCCCATTAGAATAAAATGGAGGATTTCTGTCACACACGTCAACTTTGAGGCTCTGTTGCTCGGAAACCGTAAAAATATTTTTTTATAAATTTGATAACTTTTAAAGCCCCTGGTCACTAGTTCATGTGGACAGAAGTTCAGGTCATTTGGAATAAAAACCTAGGAGGAGATAGATTTTGCATAACGTGTACGAAAAGTGTCAATCGCTGAATTTTCACACTTTGACCCTTTATAGATGACGTCCCGTAGACGCCAAGACTCTATTGTTCCCTAGTTCTAGAGAGAGAGAGCACCATTAGCAATTGATAGGGATGCCCATTGGCATATTAATGGTAGTGCACAAGCCCATCCAACAGGTTTATACCCCTCCCCCAAGTATCAGCCTATAATCTCAGCTCACAAACCTTTCTAACCAGAACTGAAGAAGTCTGCTGGATTGGCAGATTAAAGCTTTTCAACAATCAAATCCTTGTCCAGATGCCCCTTTTTCAACTTTCAGAAAGTATTGTTGATGTAATGAGTACTTGAGTAGAAAATATTGTCTACTCTACCCTCCTCTGTCTCTACACACAGGACTAACCTGGCACTAAACCTTAGTTTCATCACAAAGACTCCTGCGTACATCAGCTGTGATAATGATATCACATCAGCAGTGATTATTGGAGAGTTCATAGAGAGAATATTAGACCTGCAGTGATAGTTTAATTTAGGTAGATTCTAAACTACCACAAGCACAGGTTTAAAAGTGGGCTGTTTAAGATGATATTTTTGGAGTGGGTTAATTTCAGTCTAATTCAGGATCAAAGTAAAATAGATTTCATAAAATTTCCACAAATGTAATCAAACAATACATTTACTTCATATTTAGTTTAGGCTACTTTAAATGCTGATTGTGGCAAATGTCTTAAGGGAAAATACTGAAGGAGTTGTAACCTGGAGTGACCATTTGATGGCGCTATGAACATTCTGAAGGTACCCAATTCTCACCACACTGCACACAAAGGCTGCAAACTCGGGAAAGAGGAACTCATTTACCACCTTATGTGGAGGACCTCAAGTTGTAAAAGTAAACGTACATTACTGCATGAGAAAGTATCGCTATGCATACGACACAACTGTATGGATTTATGTAATTTGGCATTCGGTGAAGTGAGTGTATCCAGGAAAAAGTACACACAAAAAAAGCCCTGCATTCCTGACAGCCCATTGGTCCACATTTTCCCTGTGCTGCCACAATACAGCGCACACGTGACCTGGCTGTTTTCACACAGTTATACGCATCACGCATGTACTTAAAAGACAGGGCAGTACCGTTCAGCTACACGAGCACGATACGAGTGTTTTATTGATGTTTGAGCAGCGAGGATCGCTGCTGAGGGCTCTCGGAGTGCGGGGAAAGTGCGGACCATGGCGGCTGCAACGAGCAGCAACACATCTCCAGCCACTCTACCGATAAAACATATCGAACACACGCGGAAACGCATCGACCCCAGACGGAGGCAAGCCGCGTTGTCTTTTCTCAGCAACATTTCTCTGGATGGACGGCCCGTGCAGGACGATGCAGACAATCAGAACGAGGAGGAGGGTTCACTGGAGGCAAGGACTAGACAGAGCCTGGTTTCTCCGGAGCGATGCGTGTCCTCGGCCACGGCCAGCACGGTCACTCTCACTAACCAGGCTCCCCTCGCGAGTAATAGGGCCACTTATGGGACGGGTCCCACCACGGCAACGGTAGCAGGAGGAGCCCCAGTGTGCACAGACAACACCGATGGAGACGCGTTCTTGCCCGCACCCTTCAGCTCGCCCTTCTCCGCGGTGCCCCCGTCAGCCAGGGGCAGGCTGCAGACGTACACTCAGGGAATCCTGCCCGCGTCCTACTCCAGGCAGTCCCAGAATTACAGCCTGGAGGGCGGACAGATAGAGCTGCAGAGGTCAAGGTAACAGCCCCGTCAACCAACACACAGTGAGCGAGAGTTTAAGTGCATATGCAGCAGGGTCAAGTCAAGTCAAGTCTGGTGCCATAAAAACAAACGATGAGTTCAAGAATGTGCTGTCCCGTGCATGTCCGGGAGCATGTCAGGGAGCATGTCAGGGAGCATGTTTGAGCACTTAAGGGGATAGTCCAGCTTTCTCCAAGTTAGTTTGATTAATCTTTTCATAACTTTTATTAGACAAACGTGTCACAGAAAGCATTACAGTGTTCAGAGACGCAGAAGATGTATTCATAACAAAGTCTGGCGTGACAAAATACTATGTGTTGCATACTGTACACGATGATTTATAGTCCATACCATTGTTGTCACAGCCTTTTGCACAAGCCAGTTGAATATAGGGGCTGAACATGTCTCAGTTTACAACATATGTGTACAATGAACTATGTGGCCTATAGATAACACTAGCAAATGAAACCAATCTAACTAAAATACAACATGTTACATACGTCTATAGCATATATTGATACATCGAATGTAGTGTTCATGTAATTGATCAAATTTTACTACTATCCATATTTCTTAATTCATTTTTATCTCCTACAGCTGTCGCGTAGACTATTTGTATTTTTGTCCCATGCTCAGACTCCACTGTGAGTGCCCACTAAGCAGAAAAGTTGCTTTGTTTATTTATTACTGTTTGCACATGGAGGCGTGATGTCAGGTCCAGCAGCTGTGGAGCAGTAACCCAGTTTCCCATTTAAAGGAACGCAGCCCACTTTGACTTTGTGTTGTCTGTGTCGTGCCTTGAGCATCTTTTATGCTTAAAGGTTTTTTTTTTGGGTTTGTTTTTGTTTGTTTATCAATTAAATACAGGTAACAATTGAATGTAAAATTTTACTTGTGGAGTCAGGATTTGAATTTCACATTATAGCATAATAATAACTAATTGCTTTCTCACTTTCTGTAAAGCTTATACAAGGATTAGGTCCTATATTTTTCCACTAGTGTAAAAGCAACAAAATACATGCAGCCAGTTATGTTTTTGATCTCGGAACAACATGGTAGAATGCAAACAAAAAAAGTTGAGTTATCATTTTTAGTCTTTAAACTTTGTAGATTGACACCTATTGATGTCCTCTGTCCCGATCTAAACATTGGGAAAGTCTACACCAGGGACTCAACCACATAAAACCCCTGTTGTCCTTCAATGTCTGCTTCAGTTCTCACACTTGAAATGTAAAGTAGGTGTGTCTTGTGTCACAGCAGGCTTCTGTCAGTAACAGTTGTCTCAGAGTCCTCTCACTGTCACAACCTGATGTCTTAACTAGTTTTTCTTTTTTACCTTACCCCTGCTCACCTTGTGGAACATGTTTTGCTAAACCATTCTAGAGCAAACTACCAACATATGTTTGAAAAAAGAAACTGTATTGTGTCCGTTTAAGACGCATACATCTTACACATCTAGCTTAATCTTAACATCAAAAAACATCAGTTCAGTTAATTTATTAAGGCTGCACAATTAAAAAATATCTAATTGTAGTTTGTATGACAAATATTGATTATTATTAGATCTGCCATATAAACCAAGATTCAGTTCACATCACATTAAAACCTGTCTGGAAGCACTTTACTCTTGAAAAAAAGAATACAATATTATCTACACAATAATCACATGCTTTTCAGAACATGTTGAGAGGTAGATGTAGAGGTTACTACTACAAGATAAGCGGGTTATGTTTTTGTTTTGTTACATTTATTTTGTTTTGTACAGAGGATATTGTATTGGCAAAAAAAATTCAGCCTTTGCAATTTGCTAATTGCGACCATTAACATTGCAATTTCAATTTGTTTGCTATTAATTCATTTGTGCAATCCTAGAATGTGCTCAAACTGTTGCTTGACCAAATGCATACATTAATGGTTAATAGTAATTAATACCCCGCATATTAACACTGCACTAGTTAATGTTTTGATATGCCTTACTACTTTTTAATTTTTTTTATTTAACCAGGTAAGCCAATTGAGAACTAATTCTCATTTACAATGGCAACCTGGCCGCATTCATTCCTAGGCAATGTGGGTTAAGTGTCTTGCCCAGGGACACAACAACACCGTGTGCCTGGACGGGGGACTCGAACCACCGACCCTGGTTGAAGTGCGAGCGCCTACCCACTGCACCACTGCCGCCCATTGCAAACCATTTGAGCATAGACAAGAGACGGTACTATTCTAAAGCCTGAACATTTACTTGGATGGTCCCTGGTGGTTAATTATGTGACACCGTGATCACTTATTCTTCTGTCCTTGACCAACTGAAGGCACAGGGAGTACAGTCAGGTGTTTTTAGACTGATCTACTTTGTCCTTTGAATGCCTTTTGTAAAACATCCACAAATCATGAATATTAACATCTCAAAATAAGTCACTTGTTCGTGGACAGTCACCCTTTTCCCCCTGTTGCTCGCACACACACACACCCACACACACACACTAGAAGCCTGGTGCACAGTGGCCGGTCTGTTTCGGAGGGCAGCTGGTGCAAACGTGGCCAATGCTCCCTGGCTGAGAAAAGGCAGGATGCCCAGAGTTTTTACTGAAAGGCTCTGTGGCTATTTTTTGTGTCCTCTATTTCCTCTTTCCCAGGGGCATCAAAAATACACTTTCCGTTTTAAGCTTATTGGCCTTCGTCGTTGCTCCCCGTTCAGGAAGTTGCAAAATGTCTGAAGTGATGCCAAAATACACTTGCCTTTGGTCAGTGGTTCTCAAACTGTGGGATGGGGAACACTGGAAGTACCCAAGCTCCTGTGGTACTCAACACAGTTCAAGTCTTCATTTTGTATTTTGAAGGTAGTTTTGTTCCAGTGTTAGTCCTGGTCTTGTAAGAGATATAAACTTTATTTGTGGACATGTTTAGTCCTGGATTAGGCACAGTTTATTCCTAGCCCTTCTTTAGGTTTAGTCCTGCGTTATTCTTGCTTTTTGCTGGTTTAGTTCCAATTTAGACCTGTTTTAGGCTCCTGATTCGGTGTGATATAGAGCTGGTTTAGTATTAGTATGATATCGTCCCTTAATGATATATTTCTTCAATTTCTGTTTTATTCCTATAGGTTTAGACCAGGGTTAGTAGTTATTTAGGCTTGTTTTAGTCCAATATAATGGTCCCTGGAAAGCCAAATATTTTCTAAAGATGTGCTTTTTACTGCTATGCTTCTATTTCTTTGACCTCATTCATCATGATTCAGCACAATAGGCTCTTAAAATACACCTTTGCCTCCTCGTCTCTAAGGTGCAGACCAGGAATATCTTTATTTCTCTCTCATGCCCTGTGTTTTAACAAGGATTTCTTTTTAGCATGAGCCAGCACTAACCACTACTGGAAAACAAGCTGTGGCTGCCATTACAAAGACTTAATGGAGTAGTTTTTCTGTGTGTGCACTTGGGTCACTTCTTCTTCTGGTCGGGAGGTCAATTGTTGTCCGCTGAAGTCATAGTTGGAGGAATAATGAGAGGATTATATAAGCTTTGGTATCGCTTCCTTGAATAGTCTGCAAACCACACAAAGGATGGAAATGCATTTTGGAGCCCCATCCATATTTCTGTGTCTCATTTTTCAGGAATATTCCACCAACTGGCCACTTTATTAAGTAGACCCACTAAAAATAAAGACATACAAAGTCACTTACATTCTGAGGCTAGCTTTGAAGTTGTCAATCAAGTTTGGTAAATACTTACTTTATGATTGAAAGCAGCTCAGTATTTGTATCTTTGACCTTCATTCATAATAACAATTGTAAACCCTTGTCAGACCACTATTATATGGTATACATTCCAAAAATCCTGCAAGTCGCTTCCAGTCCAATTATTTATTTGATCAGAATCATGTCATTTCCCTTTGCCCTTGTGCGAGGAACTTCTGGCTTACTTCCTCAAGCGTCTCAAGTAAAACAGAAGACCGTGTCCTGTGGCTGGCTGCCAAAAGGCTACGTGCGAAACTGGCTAATCTCAACCTCATAATAGTCCTCTTGAGTTTTACTGGTGTATTGTATGGTTTTATGAAATAGATAAGATATTACTGTCTGCCATGTTACATAATGTGACGTATATAAAGAAGAAGAATTGTCAGAGGGGAGCTGTGTGTTTCTTCTTCAATGCTGCTTTGTACCTGGCCTGCCTTTGAATACCTGACCTGGCCATGTTAATGTCAAACTGGACATAAACTGTATGTTCTGACTTTAGTGTATTCGAGTCGAGGCTAAAGTGAATGAGTGGCCTGGTTTGTGTTATTGTTTCCATGGTTTGGACTGGGCTGGAAAGTATTGTATGCATAAAGATAGTTTAGCCACCACCACCACCACGTCAAGAGGCGTGTGAACTGTTTGCAATACTCTGTGAAATGAGTGAGGGTTATGTTAATAAATTGTTAAATGGAAACTTGACAATTGGTTAAAGATGATTGAGCCAAACATACCATGCAATAGAATGCAATGGAATGCAATGGAATGCAATAGAATACAAAATAATACAATAGAATGCAATAGAATGCAATAGAATACAATAGAATACAATAGAATGCAATAGAATACAATAGAATGCAATAGAATGCAATAGAATGCAATAGCTGGTAGGGTTTAACATTTTTTATGTAATACAATACCAACGTTTCCAATGTTTATGGTGCTGCGTATACAACATTGTTATTGTAAAGTCTATTTGAATTTTATATTTTCACCCTAATGATTATACATGCAGAAATCCCATTTATCCAACCTAAATACAATAGAATATGACAGTGACATTCCTCTGTAAAATGACATTTATACTTATATGACCTTATCATAAGACATAGGTAATAGAAGTAGTACTTTCTATATTATTACTTATTAATTATTACTATAGCATCCACTGTACAAAGCTTTAGTCTCAATGTTTTTCTTTATACTCTGAGTTTTATTTCAGTTTCTACTCGATAAATCTTCAGCCATAGGTCAGACTCAAAAATACCCCTGTAGTGAAACGGCTGCTAGATGTTGTGGTCATTATAAGTTAAATCAATACAAATATTTCAAGCGCTAGTCAACCTAGTTAGTTATTAAATATTAAATGTATTTCATCACAAAGCCCTACGTTTGATATTTAGGTCTAAGTAACCAATAACTCTCTTCTGACTTGTTTTTACAGCTTGGTCTCCCAGTTGAGTGGGTTTGTTGAGATATTCCTAAATATTGCTTCATCTTCATGTGACTATGTCCTTGTGTGAGCTGTCGTATATTAACCATCTGTGCTGGTCCCCTGCTGTCTGGCCCTTTGACTGCACCCCTCCCTGCAGAGAGAGAGAGAGAGAGAAATAGAGAGAGATAGGGAGAGAGCGAGAGGAGGGGTGGGGTCATAAGTCACCATTCACTGCACTGTTTACATCATTACAACATGTGAGCAGTTGTGAAAGGGCGCGGGGCAAGTTGCACTAAGTCACTGTTCCCTTACACCATGCACACTGCAAAATGGGGTGTATCCCACCTAACGCCCATAGATAGGCTCCAGACACCCACAACACCTAATGGGTAAATAGAAGATGAATGAATGAATGTATAAAAGAACTAGAAATCAGAATAGATTCATTTTCTTAGCCTAGATTATTTGACTTGTTGCATTGTAATTCTGACTGGTTTTAATCAGTCAAACTAGTCAAAACGACTCAAATAACACATTCTGAATTCGTACTGAATTTTAACTAATCTATATAGTCACATTTCTGCTATTGACAAGTAAAGATAACTGAGTAAAACCTAACAGTGTTAAGCCTACTCTGTCAATGAAATGCAGTACCAAAGTGTACATGGCTGCTTCTGCAAAAGTCCCACTGTAAAGCCGTCAGGATTAGCATTGATGCCCAATTCTGGAAATCCTAAACCTAAAGATAAAAACATGTCTTTGTTTTCTTCAATCTTGTATTTATGTTTTATTATGCCTCAACAATATGTATCACTGTCAAAAAAGCATTTTTAGTCCTAGTCTGCCAGTAACATGGAGTTCTGAAACTATAAAACATATGGGAAAGATCGCCAAAGGGGAAAAGTACTATTTTATATGTATTTGCACAGTTTTGCCTGTTACAGAAAGGTCACTCATTCTCTCCTTGAAAAGAGGCTATTTGAGGCAAATCTGAATTATGTCACTCCACCTCAGTGCTCAGACCCAATCACATGTGGCCTTGTTTCTATAACTGGCAGCCCATCATACGGAATGGGATTCAAACACATTTAGCTGGTTGCGTTGTGCAGAGTAAGTAGTAAGTAAGTAGTAAAGCCTGTCTGTGACAAAATATGCTCCTGTTATAAACCTCTTAGCCGCTCTGAGCCGGCGAAATGCACTGTGATCAACGTGAGATTGTAGAGTTATCACTGGCCACACAGACTGCAGTCCAAAAATGTATATCAGTTTCCAAATGTTGACAGGGTAGAATGTATGTTTACAGTGTGTAATTTATGTTGTGTCAGCTATACTTATACTACCATAATTTTGGCACTGTTACTGTAAGGGGTGCACTTCGGTAAAGTGGTTAGCACTCCTGGCTCAAATGAAAGTGAGTGGTGTCTGTTATTGTGGTTTCATTTTCACTATCAAAGACTTGCATGTGTTTTATCTCAGTGGCCTTCTGGCAACTGTTTGGCCAATGCACAGTATGTGCCCGACCTCAAAGTGAACAAAGTAATAATGGATTTATTATTGTAGCTTACAAACAAAACAGCATTTTTCATCACATGTTGATTTATGCCAAATTTAAGATATTGTTTGTATTATACTGTATTGTTCTGGTGCGTTTCCTTTGTTCGAGATAAAATCAATGTATTGACCCACATCGTTTCCCCTAAATTGAGACGTGACCACAAAGTCCCTCTTTGGTTTAGATTATTGTGCCTTACATCTGACCCTTACAAAAATGACCATGTGCTTTGTGTGCTTTCTTTGATACTGTTGTTGGATAAAGTGTCTATTTGTACATTAAAATGAGTAGAGTCTCGTAACATTTTTCTGTGTTTTTGCAGGCGAAGACTCATCTCTCAGCGCTCATCCCTTGAAACACTTGAGGACATTGAGGAAAATGCACCTCTCCGCAGGTACAAGACTGGTCCCATTGTCTACATCCTTGAAAGACATGTCTATGGGAGACCCCAACATCCGCAATGACACATTATTTTCAAAGCTCATATTATTGTCATGTTTGTGTTTTAGATGTCGCACTCTGTCAGGTTCACCTCGACCAAAGAGCTTCAAGAAGGTCCACTTCATAAAGAACATGAGGCAACACGATATGCGCAATGGAAGGTATGAGCGCAAACATCGGTCAATATACATGTCCTTGTGGCACACTGGCCCAGTCAATGAAGCACGCTAGATGTGGCTCACGTTACAAGGCACTGCACTAGACACAAGAGCATGTCACAGTGAACACACTGATTCATGCTGGCTTTTTTTCACATCTAAATTGAATGTCTTTTTCTGATCCTTGCAGTCTGTGATCACACCCACGGTATCACATATGTTCAGCACAAGAATCACAAGATCAGTTCACACAATCATTTATAGAGCACAGAGATCTCAGAGGAGAGAGCTACAGTGGCTGTGTGAGATGTACTAGGAAAGCTGCCATTGACGAATAGAAATGATCTGCACTTATTGAATAATATCTGCACTTAATACCGGACAGTAGGTCGATTATGACCACCTGTCATAATGTCCCCACCCCTGGGTCACTACTTTTCTTCCATGGACTTTTTTTTAATATAGAATCTTGCCATTGCAGACTGGGGACACTCCAGTTAAAAGAATACTCTGATCCAGTTGTCTAGCCAGAAAAAAGTAATTATTATTCATGCAATTCTGTTTTTAAGTTAGGTATTCCCTTTCTGCTTAACATATCGCACCCACAAACACATGCCATGATGAAAAGATATTTAACATGTTTTCTGATTGGTATGATTTGGCATCTGCTTCCAATTTGATAGCGTGGGGTTCGTAGTTAGTGCTATTAGCATATTTGCAGCTAATTTTACCAAGAGCATATTCAATTCATAGAGGGGATTTTCTGAGTCCCACAAAATGAGAGAACTTGATCCTACTAAGTGTGTTCACAAGGTAGACACAGAGAACAGGACAGGTCCACAAACCTGTTTTTCAATTTGTCACACAGCATGAACAAACCAGTTGTCCACTAGCGTTTCTGCTAAATATGCTTTTTCTTTGGGTAAGAATTGCAAAAGTAACTATTTTATACCTCCAGAATTATTTTTGCTAAAAAGTTCCACTAATTAAATGAAGTCATCCGAGAAAGTTGACAGTAATGTTTCTATCTGACTGACCTGTTCATTGATCAGTGCCTAAATTTGAGCTGGATTTTCCTCATTATAAAAGTGATTGTTGAGTGTTGAAGGGAGTTGTTAATGTGTCAATACCTATTTTGGCTGAACACCTAGACCCCTGTTCATAATTTGCAGCTGGTTATTTGTACATTTCAGATTGTTTTTGTGTAATTTCTGGTCAGAGTGGTCTGTTCAGCGACATTGATTAGACATATTATTAAAATGGCTTTGTCTGATGAAAATAGAACAAAACAAGATCATATAACAAAAATGCATCAATGTTTTTTTCCCCAAACCACAGACTACACTATACATGAACTGATATTTCACTTCATTTTCTACCATTCTCACTCTCTCCAGTTGAACCTGCCGATCCTACACATTGATTAGGGTTTTTTTGTTTTTATAGGATAGTCCTTATCAGTGGCAGAAGATCCTTCTATAGTGTATTTTCTGTCCTGCCCTATCGAGATTGTAGCCAAGCAGGGTATGTATATCCTACAACAGCATGCCAAACTCCGTAACATCCTCTTTCCCTTTGTCTGCTCACAACTATTCTCTGTGGTGCAAACCTTTACTACTGACTGGTTTTGGTGGATGCATTTTTACGCTAATGTAAAACAGTAATGGCTTGGACGATCACATTTACCAGTGTTGCTCATGTTCCAGGGCTATCTTTAATTTCAAGAAACCAAAATTGAGTCCATTGTCCATTTATTCCACAGTTAACCTCAAGAGTGTAAACGTATATGAGCACAGTGCGTCAGTTGTCTTGCCCAAGAACACAACAGTAACATGCACTGGTTGGAGCAGAAATCAACCCACAGCCAACTTTAAAGATGCATTGGTGCATGAGCAAGACAGAGAAATCAGATTGTCTATGGACTTTTTATACAAGTATTGCTTCTAATCAGCCTTTAGGCGTTTCCATACGGTGGTGGCTTGTAAGCATTCATCTTTTATTGTCCAACCCATTTTTATTTGTTGCAACTGTTGCTGCTTTGCTGTTTAGTGTAGCTCTTTTGCTATAAGCTTGTGCTCTAAAGAGGTAGTTTGGATTTTTTGCAGTGTGGCAGCAGGAGCTATTTAAAGACAGCGGATTATGTACAATTGCCGTTGGCCAAAAACACCTCCACATAAAAAATGAGAACAGAAACACTGAAATGGGCTTAACAATGTTGCTGTAGTCAATTCAGTGGCTGAGAATTACATACAATAAATAAATAATTTTGAAAATATTTGCAAAATCATAGTGGAATTTATGTATTTGTAATTGACTTGTATACACTGGGCTGTCTAATATGATCCTGGGCAGTATTGCCACTGAATTTGAAGTTTTTCATTCTCATAACATGCAGAAAATGTGTTGAATACTAACAAATATGTCCTTTTTTGGAGGTTCATTTTTTGTGATTTACATTTCTTAACTACCATTACTCCTTAGTCCTACAGCCACATTTCAAAACTCGTAACTACTCTTGTTGCCGTAGCAGTTATTGAGTTACCCTCCGCCGTGACTTTCAGGAGCTTTTGCACGTTTGCTCTTGATGCAGTTAAAGTTTTTTATTAACTATTTTATTGTTTGCTCTTTGCTTGAGTTTAGAGTGTTAGTCCTGGTTCATAGTTGTACAGGCTGGTGATTACTGATAAAAAATCAAATTGTGATATGACGTTATGACCGTCTGCTAATCTGGGGAGATTGTTGAATTGTGATACAGTGAATTCATTTGTGAAGCGCAGATAAATAAATGAATTCACTGTATCACGATTCAACAGTAATTTTTCCTGTGACATTGCCAGTGTTCATATTACTAAAAAAGGGAGAACAATAAATAGTATTACATATTATGATGAACATAGAAATGTATATAAATTGAATTTGTAGTTAAAAAGGTTTCATAAAGACATAAAATATAAAGTTTGCTTTGGAGGAAGTCAAAGAGAAAAGAGCGCAGATAAACACCACAGAGTACAATGCGTTGAAAAAAGCTGCATACAAGAGCTTAGCAAAAAGCCCAAATGCCGATCCAGCTGTGGAATGTCCTAAGCCAGCTGGTCAGCGGGCCTGCATGGGTCAAAGGCTAATCAACCCCTGTTGCTGTCTCATATGAGCGTGGGCTGTTTACGGATCCAAAATGACACTTTGAGTCAGCTAGCTGGCTCTGATGAGGCTTTGAACTGGAATTACAACCTTTATAACTATTCAGGTTTATTATATTCTTTTGGTTGATCACTTCTTCCTAATCACATGGAAACTGTCCTCAATTAAATATAAAATAGATATGGAGTTGTATGTAAAAAGTATACTTCCTTTAGGTTCATGGAGGAAAAGACAGGAGGTAGCAGTACCTGAGTGTTCAGGTTTTCTTTGTTCATGACAAGGATGGGATCAGGAATGAATATCATGGGACAGTTTGTTTTGGAGATAAAGTCACAAGTCTAGATTGAGATTTTCTGGACATATTATATACGCAGAAAAATGAGGTTAGATCTGTCAGAAAGGAGGATGACCAAAGAGGAGACTGCTGGATGTAGTGAAAGAGGACATGAGGTCAGTTGTATAAGAAGAGGATTCAGATGATACGGTTGGAGTGAAGCAGATTGGTGTTGGGAACGTGCGAACAATCACCGAAGTTACAAACACCATATTTTATGAACATAGCTTTGGCTGAGAAGAAACCCTGATTAAGTTGTGTATTTTAGAAGATAAAGGATAGCTAGCATGGTTGTTGTCAATGCTTATCAGCACTTTATATGAATGACTAACTCTCAGATGTTTAGCCCAATGCTTTCCCTTGCTGCATGTCTCAAAGCATGGCCTCTTGTCTCTGATTCCCGTTTTGTTTCTTGACCTAATTTTCAACAAACAGTCCTTTTTACTGATTGTCTTTTTTCTTCTTAAGGTTGGTTATGTCTGCGTCCCGGGAATGTCACACTGATTTTTTTTTTGTAATTCTCTGATGCATTTGTCAACATTGTGTCCAGATAACAGTGTTTTTTGTTATAACACGTCTGGCCCATAATGTCATCAAAATACAGCTGTCATGTGAGGGCTTTTGGTTATATCGTCTGTTTATCTGGGCAACGTAAACGGAATACTTTCTGGGCTCTGACAGATCCGGGAGCAGAATAAAAACATGTCAAATCAAAAATCCTCTTGTTTAAAGGGACCATTATATGTATTTTGAAGCTTTGGTTTTAATTTCGCCTTTAAATTAGCATTTCATGTTTTCTAAATAACATAAAGCCGAAATATGAAATTGAAAATGTATATTCAATCTCATCTGTTGAAAGGCTCAGATGAGTGCCCTCTTCCCCCACTACAGCCAATGCAAACAATGGCAAAGTAGTAGCAGTGGTAGTTTTTTTCACCTAACTACATAGAAACAAAACAGGGGGTTTAGCTCAGTCGGTAGAGCATCGTGAGTTCAAATCCGACTCATGACAGTTTGATGAATGTCACTTCCCACTTTTCTCCCTGGGTTTCTGTCAGTCTACTATCCTATCAAATAAAGCTGAAAAATGGCCACAAAATATCTTAAAAAAGAGAGAAAAATAAGCATTTTCAGTTTCTGACAAGGCCAGCACATCATCATAAAGGACTACTGAAACATATGTGACTTAAACAAAATACAACTTTAATGAGTAAAGAACAATATAACCTGGTGGAAAGCTTGAGTTGGCATAATAGGGCCCCTTTAAAAAGAAAACTCTTCATGGCCGCCTTAGAGATATTTGTGATGACAGAGTGTGAATGAAGTGACCCTTGGCTTTTTACATCATCAGAAATTATTATGGAGAAATTATTTGGCATGCAACAAGATGCTGTATAAAAGCCATATATATATATTGTGTGTATTGTGTAGTAGTCTTATGTTTTATAGCTAGAAAAAGTCAATCTAGAAAAAGGTATACATATATAGTCAAGCCTGGCACTAAATTCTGTTTATATATGTATATATGTATATATATATATGCCATCTGAGTTAATTAGTAAGCTCAGTCATTTTATTGCTCTAAAGTTTTACATAAAAATCCAGATTTATTTGTTAGTGTCTGGATAGTGGAACGTCCTCTCGTGCCTGCTCCACTGACCCACTCGTCCTGAACTGCCACAGGACTAGGGTATTTCAGACTCCAGTGAGACAGCTGCACAAACCTTTTTAACCCAATACCCATTGGATATTCAATAACCAATATAATAATTCAATGTTGAGTATTGTGATCTCAATGTTTTGCAATACATTGATGCATGTTTAATTAATTCCTTTATTTACGGTTTAAAATGGCTTTAAAATCAAAATTTAAGACTAAACAATCATGACAAAAATTTGACTTTTAAGTATATTTTAGTCACTACACAAGTCACTTCAAGGCTCTAATAGGAGCAATTATTTGATCATATTATCATTATTGCTATATATTTAGATTTTTGCGATTCATATATTGCTTTTGTTGATAATTTTGCAATTTATTGTGCAGCACATGACATTAAACTTCTCTAATTTTAAAGACTAGGGCAATGGGCCAGCTGATGGGGCAGATCAATAGAGAGAGCTAAATCAAGAGGTTGTTGTTAAAAAATGTTGTGCCTTCGTCGTCAGGGAGGTGAAGCTGGAAGGAGGACGTCAGAGGCACCCGTCCGGAGGAGTCAGTGCCAAAGAGATGGTGATCGGGCTGGAGGGAGTCGAACTGGGAGCGGATGGAAAGGTGAAGAAATGGGTTAATAAAGGTGTAGTCTGTAAGTTCCCTGCTGTAGAGGCCAGGGGAGGGACTAAAGTAAAATAATAATTGTGACAGATTACCCACTTTACATCATAGAACAGGGTCAATTTTATATTTTAGGAAACTTGCAGACTACACCTTTAAAATGTAAGTGAGGAATCAAGTTTAAATTAAATAAATAACTTCTTAGACTGGCTTGCATTGGACCCACTTCCCAAAAGCTTTGATGTAGCGTATAACCAACAGAATTAGGACCATAATCCATCTACTACTTATGGAAGTTTGACTCTTCAAAATAATGAAAAGTGCATTACAAAGAACTGGTAGCAGTGACCTATAAAAGCATGTTATAACTATTGGCCAGAGGCGAGTACACCCACTGTGACAAATCTGACAAACGTGACCAATTAGACTTCTCTTATACACACGCATGTCACAGGGAGGACATGTAGACTCCACATAGTCAGTGTCTATACTGTGAAGCAATAGCCACCATACAAACATGTCTTCCATTTCAGGGGAAGATGCTTGTTTTCATAACTTCTAGTATATTCTGAAATAGCAAAGTATGAAATATGCCGATTATGAATGTCTAAGTAAGAAATGCCAGAAGTTGCCAGTAAAAGACAGCTACATCAGCACAAATAAACGGTGCCTGTGCCATCAGGATCACTGGTTTGAACATGTCTTGAATTTGTCTTGGCTTAAGTTTTGAATCTCTCCCTTCCCAGACCGTGTCCTACACCCAGTTCCTGTATCCCACTAACATTTTGGGAGGCAGACGAAACACCATCGACTCCACCTCGTCCTTCTCTCAGTCTCGAAACGCCAGCCACCGCAGCCTCAGCCTGGCCCGGGCCAACAGTAACCAGAGCAGCATAGACACAGGTAGAAAACCACTGCACTAACATCAGCTTAAACAGTTTAAATACCGTGGGCCCAAATCCAGAATCAATGGAGGAGAGGGTTGCCAGATAGTGTCGGGTTTAGTAGTGCTGAGGAAGTGTGTGTATTCAAGTTTAATGTCGTATTGCCTGAAACTGTGCTATTAAGATGAGACAGAGAAGTAACAAAATATATATATATATATGTCAGAAGCAATAACATTTTTTGATGAATATTGAACAAAATTTAGATTTGGATTTAGACGTCTTTTCAGGATAATGTGCAAAATGTGGAAACTGGTTACTTTGTTTCTGAAAAAGTGGATCACATTGAAATAATAAGGGATAAATTGGGGTCCCACGTAGTTCTACTTACCATAATACTGGAAGTGCATTAGTTGGAATTGTGAGTCTATGTCTATTTCAGGGAACGATTTTGGGGATTTTCGAGAATACGACCCTAACCTCCTGGACGACCCCCAGTGGCCGTGTGGTAAACATAAGAGAGTGCTCATCTTCCCTTCATACATGGTGAGACAAAACACTGGCTATCTACAGTATATCACCCCAACAGCAATAATACATTTATTGAGCACATGAAAGAAATGAATATTACTGCTTTTGTTTGTATAGTCTCATTAAAAATACTTCGCATACCTCTGCTATGGTATCTTTAATAGTTATGAAGGCATTTCTGCATGTTTTGCCCTTCACACATTCCCCAGGCACCAATAACACTAACAATGTAGCAGTCTTGATCAAGGAGGATGTTTTTAACTGTCTACAAGGTCAGGGGCTCAGACATTCCCACCTTTGTAGACTCCATTGTGGTGGTTCTCTAACATTTTACACCAAATACCACATTAGAAAAACTATTGGACAAAAATGTGACTAAATCAGAACCAAGCCCAGGAAATCTAGGAATAGAATAGAGAGTAATGCCAAAAGACAATGTGTTAAGAGGAATAAGGGGACTATACCAGGTCTAAACTGTAACTAAACCAGTTCTCAAAAGGGGATTGAGCAAGGACTAATACAGCCCAAAGCCAAAGACTAAAAACTCTTAATCAGAGCATAAAGGTGAAGTCCGTATATTTCTGAAAAAAAAAATAAAAATAATAATAATTTTTTAAAAAATCGGACCTTGTTTGGTGACGTAAAGTAAGTAATCTGTCATAATTATTATTTTACTTCCTCAGAGTTTGTGGGATACCACTTTAACCAATAGTTGTCAAGTTTTTTAAAATTAGTCCCTCCCCTGGCCTCTGCAGACTACAGACAACCTACTTTACATCATAGAACAGGGTCAGATGGTCTACTTCACACATTATCTTATTTTGAACTTTTACGGACTACACCTTTAACCACATTTAGAACTATGACCAAACCAGGTCTAAGCAGAAGTCCCCTCAACTGCCGCTAATTTAAACAAAAGAACCACAAAAGAGAAAAGACCACTAAAAAGACCCCGTGTGTTTGAAAACCACTTTATAGTTTTATGTCATGGTCAGCAAATTTCTCCCACAACAGGTTGTTTTTTGGGGAACGGGATGGATGTTTTGAAAAAAAGTCCTGACTATAGATTCCTGGTATATTTTTGCGCCAGGCCCTGTTTTTGTTACAGCGACTGGCAGAATCCACAACAAGGCCTGGCATAGTTGAAATACTCAGTCAAGTCCGGACTGTGTGTGTGTGTGTGTGTTTTTCTCCTCTTCCTCCAATTACAAACCCTAGTGGCTCACAACAATAGCTATTGTGTTTACTACACGAGTGGGACTAGTGAATTCTTAACATTTTAGGGGGCAGACATGCATGAAGGTAGAAATGCATAAACATAACTTTCAAGAGCAAGTTCAAGCATTGCATCATTTGATATGAGCAACTAATAGAAAAACCTCACCAGTATGATGTATTTTTGTGATAGTAATACTGTTTCATATTGAAGACAAAACTGAAAGTGCTAATATAGAAACAAATTATAGATTATATTGAAGTGACTCAGGACTAAATAAAGTAAATTGTTTATGAAAGTCAGCATGCATTTTCTTTCTCTTTATAACATGTAGTACAGTTTGTCGGGTGGATAATGTGAGCCAGGCGTGGATAAATGCTTAGTTCCTTAAAAACATTAGACTAGGTAATTGCATGTGGGACATAAGCACAGCAAACTATGGATATTGAAATAAAAGCTAAAAACTACAAAGTGTCAAATCCATTAAAATTTAAACTAATTAAAACTGTCCACTAACCGTTAGCCCTTAGTATGTATCTTTTCAGAGTTTGTGCATACATTAAAACTTGCCGATGTTGATGAGGCTACTATAGTGCATTATAATATTTTTATCATTTTATTTCTGTTCATATAATGGCTACATAAATGTTGTCATGGCATGCCTATATAATCTGCTGCTGGACTTTATCTATATAAATGAAGATTAAGAGGATTTGTGTTTACTATTTATTCTTAAAACTGCAGTCTGGACGTTCCCTAAAAATGTTTAAAATTGACCCTGTTCTATGATGTAAATTGTGAAATCTGTTATATACTATTGTTCAAAGTGGTAGCCCACAAACTCTTAATTTGATGTTTCTGTAGAGGCAAGCAGAGGGACTAATGTAGAATAATTCTGATTACCCACTTTACATCATAGGACAGGGTCAATTTGGAGCATTTTTTAAAACGAAACCTCCAGACTACAAATAGTGGCTGCAGCTCATTACACCTTGTGGACTTGTGACACACCCTTGTGGTGCTCTGTACATGTCAGAACAGGGGCCGGTGGAAAATCCTCTCAATTCAACTCTGTTTGGTTTCCACTTGGTGTTTAAGTCACATAGGTGCCAGGTACAATCAGTCAAAACCTCACCTTGAGCCGGTGAATACAACCCCGCTGTGAGAAGATTTGAGCTGGAACTGTCTGGTCATTGTGACACGCTCTCTGGTTTTTATTTTCAGACGACGGTCATTGAATACGTCAAGCCCTCTGACCTCAAGAAGGACATGAACGAGACCTTCAAGGAGAAGTTCCCGCACATCAGACTCACACTCAGCAAGATTAGGAGGTAAACAAAAACAAGTCTGTCAGAGGTTCCCAAGCTGTGGTACAGGGGCCACTGGCGGTACACAGGCTTGATTTAGTTGAATGCAGTCAGTTTGGATCTGCAGACCATTGCGAAGCCCTGGTTAAGGCCCAGTGAAGACCTGATCAGCTTTAGTCACAGTTCATTATATCGGCGAAAACAGCGTGTCGCCGATATTATGGAATCACGTCGGTGTTCGTCCGCGTCCGCGTCCGCGTCCGCGTCCGCAGATCCTAGCTGTGAACGCGATAACTCAAAAA
>JAVQKC010084388.1:0-11172 GCA_036025475.1 Philypnodon macrostomus | reverse complement strand
TGTAGCACGTATGGGCAGACGTACGGGGCAGACGTACGGGGCAGATGTACGGGGCAGACGTACGGGGCCGTTTTCGCCGATATACACCTTGCTGTCGGGGACGACAGCACAGGCCTAGTAATTAGTAGTTATATTACTTTTGATTGACAATACTCTTCCTTGAGTAATTTTATTGACTTCTCTACCCACCTCTGATCAATCACACTGTGCAGATAAACAGATGGTAACTGGGCTCCTACTGATTTTGTCAAGCGTCCAAAACAGAAGCTCAACCATTCAAACGCTGCTGGACCTTTTCAATAGTTTTCTATCATAGACCTCTTCTGCACTCTGCAAAATAAAATAAAAAGTGTACAACAAAAGCCGCCACTAGGGCCAACCTGAGCCAACCTGAGCCACTTGGAGGAAACCTGCACAGGTACAGGGATAACACGCAAACTCCACAGCTTTCTGTTTCTCAATTTACATGTTTTTTTGTTGACTCGAGTTTTACAGATCAGAGTTTTGAAAGAATAACTTTAGTAAATATAATATTTGTCCCGCTAAGATTTACTAGTTTAATGTTCTATAGATTTTGTATTCTCAGAAGGCGTCCAATCAATACAATGTTCAAGTCTAAGTCTATTGCACCTCCACCATCCATCCATCCATCCATCTCTCTGTTTACAGTTGTCACTCATCCATCAAACTGAGTATATTCTGGTGATTCTTCATCTTCTTCTCCTCTTCATCACTCTCTCGCCCCTCATAACTCCAGTATAAATGTATCTGCCCAAGCCCCTGCAGGAGGAAGTGAGGCGGCCAAGTTTAGATCCAGAGAAAAATCTAACAAAAAATATACACTGTAAACCAAAGTAAACCTTACTAAAAGATGCTTTTTGAGAGTTTTGTACAGTTACAGATAGATTATATTCATATTAAGGGTTGCCTGTCCAACTATGGGCCTTAGGTGGCGTACACCCTGAACAATTGCCAGTTGGTCACAGGGCTGACACAGAGACACACACTGAGAGACAAACATACACTCTCACATCCATACATAGTTAATAAGCTTATGTAAATTAATCTTTTGAAACTAATAGAAGCAATTTTACCTTTTGAAGTCATTTTTACAGTGGTCGAAGCAAACCAGCAGAAGAATGTAATACGGGAAAAGAGACTGATTGTAAAATACTGGAGTCAACAGAGACCACATTCCTGAATCAGAGAGAACGAGTCAAGGACAAAGAGATTCTTCATAATTTTCTTTTTTTTTAGAAACAACTGCTATTCAAATATTTGAGGTGATGAAAATGGCCAAATAACATCTGCAGTAACTTAAAATTTCACTTTAAGTCTATAACTACCTTTAGCGTTCTCAAAATTAAAATACTTTTTCATTTCAAACTTGTACAAAATAGTATTATTACGTGTTGTGTTACTCGAGTAGAAGGAAAAAATAGTCGTCCCAAAAAGTGCTTTATGTAAAATGTTAAAAATATTGGGGACAAAACTGATTAGCTGAAAAAAGAGTCACATGATCCAAATCCTACGACATAAAGGTTCACAGGAAACGTACAGAGGAATGAGTTTCAAAGAATTATGTTGATAAATAAATCAAGTAAAAATACATTAGAAACTACTGCAATTCATAATATATATGGAGCTGAGTCAATGTCACTCGTCTGCTATAAGGCTTAGTCAATGTAAAGCAATTTAATTACATGGGGAACATGATGATAAACATTTTGAGTATATCAACATAACAATAAAGAACAATTGGTATAGGTCAGAACAGGATTAGATAAATGAGAATAAAAATCAGCTATACAAAAGTTTACATGTAATGTGGATTTCTAGAACCTTTTTTATGCTTTGGGCATTTTCCTAATGTGAGGTTATAATATTGTGCTTAAAAGCTGTAATATATTTGTGTATGTCTTATCTGTCTGTCACAACAGGGGGCAGTATGGTCCTGTCCATCACAGTTTTACACCTTCATTCACTGAGGGATAAATAAATTCAGTGAATGAAATACAGGAAGTCTCTAGTGATCGGTTTAATGCTCTGAGCTGAAAATATACAGTGACTGGTGCATTTGAAATAATATAACTCTATTTCTGTGTTATATATTATTACATTTATGGTCTGAAGCAATACCTTAAGAGTTTGCTGATAGAACGTAATGTGAAATATATTTTGCATTCACTTTATTCCCATTGAGACGCCAAGAATGAAAGGGCTATTTCAAAGGTGCCAAGAGCTTTTAACAAGTGAGAAAACAAACGCTGAAATAGTATATACTGTATGTGTACGTATTCTCCAGGATTCACATATTTCAAATATGAGGTCATTTCTTAATTTCTTACCATTCGACAGACAAACACTATTTTTTATTTTAGTTCTAGTGCAACAAATAGACCATTTCAAGGTTTGAAAACAGAAAGTTCTAAATTCCAGAATGAAAGCAACAGAAGGCAAGGCTGTAATACATTTTCAATGGAGAAATTAGCATTCGCCACAAAATATTGCAAATTAAGATGTTTTTTTAAATTCAACAACCAGTCTCTACATGTAGGTGATGTCAGAGCCTGGTTAAGAAACATGAGTGAATGTACCTCACATTGTAGGATTATTTAATATACAGTTAGAATCTTGGTTAGTGGCATATTTCTTGATTTTTAGGTTTTACTGGACAGAAATGTTTATTTCATTGTATGCTGAGAATTATTCTAGCCCTAACCACAAATAGTACTTTTTTGTAAAGTTAACTCCCTTTTTGCTCCAGTCGCCTCCAGAATGCACATTCCATATGACGGTCTTTTTAACGTGTACTGTAGTTTTTCTAATTTTGAGAATATCAAAATTCCACATTAAAAGGCCCTGACAATATCAAAGGTGGTTACCCCCATAAGAACATTGTGTGGAGGTTAAGTGCACGTATAAAAGAATAAGAAATTATTTTACAAAACTCAGTTCTACATATTCCATACATCACACGATGATACACACATGATCCATACATCACACGATGATACACACATGATAAAAGAGCTGCACTATAATAATACATAATAATGTAGTGTTTTTGAATACTAAGGGAAGAATGTTTTTGTGGAGGTCAAAACTCCAACTATATGTGAGCCAGTCCCAAGCTCGGATAAACAGAGAAAGTTCGATCATAACTTAACAATCTTTTGAGTTAAATCCTTGAGCACATTGATTTTATATCACACGTCTCTACTGTTCGTCTAACTTGTTGGGGATGTGTTTATGTCATTAAACCTTTACTTTCCCTCCCTCTGTTTCCTCTTCTCTCCCATGAGGCCGCAGCAGCCGCAGCAGTTGCGCTAACGTTGTGATGCTAATATTACTCTCACACTCATAACCAAGGCTTGTATCCATCATTTCCTTGTTTGTATTTATTAGCCACTTCGGTTCGGAGCTTCATTATGAAGAAAAAGACAGTTTGTGTTGTTTTTGCTGCTGCTTTGTCAGTTTTCGAAGGAGTTTGAGCAAGATTTGTTCTGTGAAGTACTGAGGCTAAAATGACAGGTGTAATGACAAAGTCGGCTTCCTGTCACTTTTCAAACATATTTGCTCAGTTTGCGAGTGTCACTTCCCCATCATCTGGCAGCCATCTTTCATCCTTTCTCCTTCTCATCTCCGCATCCAGTTAGTAATTATCGTTTCCACTTTGAACGTGGCTCTACAAAGTCCCACCATCTTGTTTTGTGTTTTGTTTTGCTGTGAAGAAACAGAAATAGTTGCGGTTGTCAGGTTAGCATCACAGCGTCGCTCAATGAAACGTACAGAGGGAGTGAATTAGAGAAAGATCTGGAGAGAAAGCGTAAGTTGCTATGGCAGTAATCGCCGTGGAAACGCAGAAACTTTGTCAAAATGTGGCTCCCTTTTCAAAAACGTACCTGGAGTTGTGATTTGTTGTATTCACACGTTTGAGTAATCCTGTGTTGATATGAGCTCTAAACGCTTGGTTCCTCCTTATCCACTCCCCCACCTCCCTAGCCCATCCTAATTCAATCAGCCAACAATCCCTCCACCAGAAAGTACCATTTTGATAAAGTCTATATTCTTTAGGACAGGACTTTCTACAAGATTCTAGGAGGAAATGTAAAAAAAAAGTCTTGAATGGTTTTGGGGCAGTGGTTCAGTCGGTAAGCATAACTGGAGGATCACTGGAGGATCACTGGTTTGAATTCCACTCGAGCACATTCCGTCGCACCTGGGCAAGACGCTTAACCCACACTGCCTAAATGTATTAGTGTGGCTGGTGTTTGGTGGTGGTCTGAAGAGCCGTAGTGACCACCAGTGTGACTGTGGAGTGAATAAATGATGCAATTGTGAATCATCTTTCTGTGTCGAGAAAATGCTCTATAAAATGATGCACTATTATTACAGAATATGTATTTTTTACACTTTACACTTACACTTACCTGTTCTTCATACAGGTCAATTGAGGCTTTTTAAAATTTTATATCAACTTGACCTTAGAGTGTGTGCTATAGACACTTCAAAATTCCGGAATGGAGGCATCTGGAAGTGAGTTAACTTTACAAAACAGTAGTGTTTGTGGTGAGGGGTAGAATAATTCTGAGCACATGATGAAAAAAACGATTGTGGTCTTCAACATTTCTGTAAAGACTTGTTCAATAAAACCTAAAAATCAACTGTTACTAATGTATACATTAAATAAACATACAATGTGAGGTACATTCACTAATGTTTCCTACCCAGGCTCTGACATCACCTACATGTATAGCAGAGTGACCCAAACCATCTCGATTTTTCATATTTTGTGATATTCCATGGCTAATTCTAATTTCTCCATTGAAAATGTAATATGGTCTTGCCTCCTTCCATTCTGGAATTTAGAACGTTCTGTTTACAAACTTTGAAAGGATCTATAGGTGTTTTGAATGATCCCTTCCAAAATATTAATATCACCAGCTCCACACCAGCCTGAAGAAAAATGTTATTTACACTATTGCTGGCAGTGTGTGAAGTGAAGTTTTTTGTGCTGAAGTGGAGAGGATTGTAAGAGGCACAGTCCAGAGTAAACACATAAGTTTAATTTCTCTTTTGGTTTTGTTTGTGTTTCTCTCGAGGTGCGCTGATGTACGAGCTGCTCTGGTATTCAGCTGCTGTGTACTCTGTGGTAAATTCTACACTACATGAATATTCAAACCTGGAAATGGGGCCAGTGCCAGAAATCTTTTTAAGTACAACAAGAGGATGCCTGTCACAGTTAGTGAGCAGGATACAGACCCTCGCATGTGGAGAATGAGGTGAGCAATGTTAGCTTTAAAGAGAAACAATCTAAATTTTTACTATAATAAAAAACAGCTTCGAAGTCAATGGAAAGGCTTAATGATGTTGCAGGGTGAATGAAGTTTCTTTGCATCTATTGACAAAGTACAGCCTTGCGAGTGTAAGTGCACTGGCCCATTGTCCTCGTTCCTGGAAATCTCAAACATTTTCTTTTCAACAGATTTTTTTACATGAGCTCAAAAAGAATGATGCAAAGGTTGAAGAAAAATGCATCAAAACAGTAAAAAACAAACAAATGAATAAATAAATAAAAATAACTTACATGCATTGTTCCCCTTTTCTAGTGGAGAAGCCAACACTAAAATAAATGCTTATGAGGGAAAACGGCATATAAAATGAAATAAATAGATTTGCGGAAATAAAAATGAATAAAACTCATTTCCACCTTTGTGTTTTTTGCCCAGACTAGATACATCTCTCTGTTTTGGTTTTGAGGTGACACAGGGCTAAACAAGGTGAGCAAGATTATCTTTAACACCAATTATTCCTGCAACAAACCTCAAATCAGAAAGGCTTGAAATCGTGACTTCAGATGTTTACGTTTTGTGCCTTTTTTTTGCCGGGACTAGCTGCGTCTCTGTGTTTTGTGCCCTGCGGCTACCTCCAGGCTGTCCCCTGAGGCGTGGTGCTGAAATGCGGATGTACCGGGTGAACGTGGGCGAGTAGGGGCTTGTTTGTGGGGTGTGTTTTTGCAGAGTGACTGTGTGTCTTGGGGCTAACGAGCAGATTAGCACTTGTTGTGGACTTAGAGACCATTAGAGGAGGATGCTGTGGGAAAGACTGGAGCAGGTGTGAGCATAGATATATGGAGGATAGACTCGAGGACAGGGAGAGATATTTAGGAAAATCTGACGTACATGCACAAAAATACATTTTATTACTGTAACAAAATAGGGATTTCTAGATTAAAACATATTTAGACCTTGAACACTGAGTCAGGATCATAGAGGAGTCGCTCTTAACATCAACACACTCTTTCCACACACGCCCCACTCAGACCTAAACACAGCTAACGTCTAATGGTTTCCACAGGACCATCATCATCACCCGGGTCTGCGGGGACTAGTCCTGGTCTTGAACCTAGAGGTGAGCTCAGGAGGGGCAGCTGCAGCCTGTCACTGTGGCCCACAGGACAGCTCCATCAGTGGGCTCTAGTGGGTGTGGTGATGGGGTATGTGTGGAGATGGTGTCTTTATAGTGATGGTGAGTGAGTTGAACGGCAGCTGAGGGTTATTCATAGATCGGCTTAGAGTAATGTGTCATGTCCCTACATCAATATCAGTCATTGAAGTTGGCCTGGTTTAAACACAGCTTCCGCAGGTTTACAGCGCACTACCTGATATTTTGACTTAATAAAAATAATTCTGTAGTACATACGCGTAACAGAAGTCACCTGAGAGAACCTCTGTGGGCTGAATTATAAGGGTTTTTTTTTTTTTCAAACCAATCACACACTTCCTCTGATTGGTCGATGCATCAAAACTATAAAATCTAAACTAGAATCTGAGGGGAAAAAAATCACAGCTGTTTTTTGTTTTGTTTAAATAATCAAAAGTGATACTTCCTGGTTTGTGTGAGACCGTGATAAAGGAAAGGAGTGTGTCATTCAAACATTAACCTTATTTTCCAACAGTTTCACAAAATCAGGAAGTGCAGCTTTAAGTGACACTACACACCAGAGAGGAGATAACAATGGATGAGCAATGGTCTTCACAACTTTTGACACCAAGTACCACCTCTGTTTTCTGTCAGTGGTTAGAAACTGGTTTGAGAAAGGCCACGTAAGTTCAGATATTTGGTTTCATCAAGTTTTGCCGACGACCACACCAGGTACCACTCGCAGTAACCCCAGCCTGTTGTCAAGCCTGATGTGTCCTATACTCTGATGTGTGACAGTCCAAACCTCTGGTCCATCTGTCGTCCGGGTGCGTTTTTATGGCCCTCGGGGGAGATCTGCCCTTGAATACTGACGCCTCTGTGCTCAGTCCTAATGTTAGATTTTGGGATGTTGCAAAAAATTGGGCCCACGTCCATTGTGGCAGTTACGGCTGGTTGCATCAGGACTACATTCTCAAAACACGCGTGTTTAATTAAAGGCATATAGACAAACACACAATCAGTCAGATACATATGAGTAATGCCAGAGCCTGGTTAGAAAATATCAGCAAATGCATCAACGTCCAGACGGTTTATTTAATGTAGGGTTTAGCATAGAAAATTAAGCCTTGAGCAAAAAGCTTAATGAGAATGTTTTTTTGATTTTTAGGTTTTACTGGATAAAATAGCAGTCTGTCAGTGTATACATCCGTGAACAAATTAGTTTTAGTCAGATTTGATGAGTAATCTTTAACAAATATATGGTCAATAACCATTGATATTTGTCTTTGTCTAGAAATGTGATAGTCAATGTTTTTAGTTTGCTCCTTCAATGAAATAAATGCCTCATGATTGTCACTTCTGGAAAGTCTATTTTATTTAATTAAAAATAGCAAAAGGAGATGGAGAGCGTGACCTCCTCCAAGGCATTAGCCTTTTAATGCAATGGTAAATATTTAGTGCCCAGACCAGGACGTAAATCTACAAGTTCTGGAGTAAATGCTTTAAACGGGAAATGGCAAAATATTTGTATTGATTGTTAACTGATTACGTCCTAACACACAGGCCTTGTATAAAGAGAACAACTGTGACTGGAGCAGAACGTCAGAGTGACCCTCGTCTCGCTCCATTACTCGCCTATTGTCTCTCATTAAGCCTCATAATAACAGTCTACATCCTGCACTCTGCCGACCCAACCTGGCAACCCAGATCTGTATCACACCTGACCCTCTGCACCAGCACAATCACCGTCATTACACACTTAATCACACAAAACGCACACATGTTGGAGACACGCATGTTGTGGCCAACGGTGGCATGTTGCCTTTTCGCCACAGGACAGTCTGCCGCTCCTTCTCTCACCACATACTGGAGTCATTATGTTTAAACGGTGAGCTCTAACTACAGCAGCTGCCACACACAGACACACATAATGGAGGAGGAGATTAAAAATGTAATCTTTATTTGTAATTATAAAGATTTTTTATAATTTTAACACAATGTTCCCTGCAGGTGTAGTCCATATGTTTCCTAAGAGTTAAAATTGACTACCTGGCCCTGTTTTATGATGTGGTAGTTGGACTGTATAGGCCAAAGAGATGGGCTAAAGTTAAAGATTAGTGTCTTGCCCAAGGACACAATGACAGTATGACCTAGGGGCAACCAGGGATTGAACCACCATTCTCCGGGTTATTGCACAACATGCTCTACCTCCCGAGCCACTGCCAGCCACAGAAACGATGACAGATAAAATTAATTGATTAATCATTAGTGGTCCTTGTTAAGAGTCTGGGGGTCTGAGCCAAACCTAGAAACGGTAATCCTGGGGTGTAGATATATGTTATTATGACCTTGAATAGTGAGAGGAATACCTGAAGAGACCACACAGTAACATGTAAAGGACATACAGACTACAAGACAGTCAGCTGAATAGAGAATGAATGAAAAATATTGGTGATTGGGGGTGATTGTTTGATATATGCAGTAAAATATAAAGGTACATCACTTTCACACAGACATTCTGGGGCAATACAGTGAAGAAAAAGATCAATCAGTTTGAACACCCAGCACTGAGGACATTAGTTTATAGAATTTTGACCTGGACATGACCAAAGCAATTCAATGGTGGACAACTGGGATTTTCAATGAAATAACGTTGAACGGTGTAATAAAAATAATGGTCCAAACTCCAATAAAACTTCCAATTTAACCATTACAATACTTCTCAGGTCTTTGCGCTCTTGACTTGTGTGCGCATCGGATGACTGCTCCTCCTTCACACGTATAGACCACACTCTAAAAAACACCTGATTTAACATGTGAACGCACCTCTGCATTTTCCAAACATGAGAAATGAAAACGAGGCCCAAGGGCTTTGTGGCAAAAACTGACAAACTTTACAGCTCTGAACATTAGCTGTGATGTCTCCAGAGGCCACACCTTCTGGAGTTTGCAAACGTTAGCCTATGTTAGCAGACGATAGCCGGCCCAAAATGCTTCCGTAAAATACACTAATTGCTTTTCACACGCCGCAGATGAATATGTTGTGAAGGCTTGAGTGCCAACATGTGTAATTAGCTTCATAATCAGCAACATATCAAGGTTTGGAGGAGACTTTAACAGTTGCTAACAGATGCCTGCCATTTGCAAACACGCCTTTTACACTGAGACAAAAGCACAATCCTTGACAAATCACCGTCTTCTGAAGTTTTGGATTTCTGAGCGGGGGTGGTATCAGAAATAAAATGCCTCAATTCTGTAGTTCAGTGTTTTCTCGATTTCTAGACTAAAATCAAGACCTAGAAATAAACCAGGTTTAACTAGGCCTAAACTAGATGTAAACCATGTCTACACTAGAACTAGATCAGGTCAAAAATCATGTTTAAAACAGGCCGACCCCTAAAGTAAACCAGGTCTAAAGTCATAAGGACCAATAAAAAGAGTACCACCAGTGGTTCATGTACCACAGTTTGAGAACCTATGCTTTATGTTATATGGAAATCAAAACAGATGCTTTCAATTCATATGCCACAAAAACAAAAGGATTTTAACCATAAATGGAAAATCTATACAAAAAACCTTCAATCTTCAACCTTCAACTCCCAATGTGTTATTGTGTAAATGGTCCATATTCTTTGGGTGACTTGTGTTTGTGTGCAGTGCGCTGATGTAGTGGTGAGACAGTCCCAACAGTCAACAGGAGATACAGATGAAGACTTCAGAGCGTCCTGAAGTCTTCATCTGTTTCTCCTGTTACACTTGGACCTGACTGTGTACATACATTATAGCTGGGCCAGGACACTCTAATAAGATAACCATTACAAGTGTACTAGGCTCTTTCTCTCGCTCTCAGTAGAAAAAAACCTTACAATGTAAATCTATAATCACATTTTGAAGTCAAGAAAGTCCTGGCGTTCTCCATGTGTCTGAGAGGGTTTTCCCCAATCAACATAAAAAATGCACAATAGGCCAAAATGACATCCTGGCTCAAGATCTCGAGATGGGTCCCTGGGGCAATGAGGTTGCCCACTGCTCCTGACAATTTGTCAAAGCAGGACTAAAACCTTACATGATGGAGAGTGTTTAATAACTGGAAGGCATACTACTGTATCCTTGGGCAAGACACTTAATCTTTCACTTGGCTGTCAAGTACAAACCTATGCATTATGTCCACACTTAGACCCAGTCCTAGTCCAGTCCTCTGAAGTCCATGTGTCCTGTGCTGTTGACAAAGAGTTGTGCAGTGGACGGGTTTATTTACATCAACATGTGTCAAACTACCACCATCTGTGCCAGCCTGTAGCCCTCCATAAAACACTTTTAATGAAACAGTTAAAACCCAAACAAGACCCATATATATCTGCTCCTGCTGCTCTCGTGTTTCCAGCCAAACTGTTTGAATTCAGCCCAATACTTCAATCCAGTTTAAAAAATTAACCAGGGTCAAGAAAGAAAAAAACACTATAATATCTTCACACTATTAAGCGGTAGTTAAGGATTATTCACCTGTTGACACCATTGAATCAGTGCACATTTGAGCATAAACTGCTGGTTAGCATTTTTGACCGTGGTAATGATGTCCCTGCCTCAAGTGGAGGAGTTCAAGTATCTTGGGGTCTTGTTCTGGCTTGTCTGTCGTGGTGAAGAAGGAGCTGAGCCGAAAGGCGAAGCTCTCGATTTACTGGTCAATCTACGTTCCGACTCTCACCTATGGTCATGACCGAAAGGACAAGATCTCGGATACAAGCG
>JAVQKC010084377.1:0-11926 GCA_036025475.1 Philypnodon macrostomus | reverse complement strand
ATATATGTCAAAAAAAAACAAAATACACACTGTCTATATATAATACAAACTATATATATATATATATATATATATATATATATATATATATATATATATTGGAGCATTTCATTTTTTGCAACCATATTAAAATATAAATACTTTTAGTATTTAGCAAATTATAACACAGTACAATGAAAGGAAGATTTTCCCATGGACATCTCAATCCTCGTGCCTGACGGTTTAGCTCCCCAGTGGCCAGCTAATTTCACTCTTCTTCACAAACGCCTGCTTGAACTGCACTTGTCTCTCAAATGCAAATGTTTCAATTTCACCCCCACTTCAATTCTATTCTATTAGCTGCTCACAGTGGATCCCTCATCCATTCTTCACCCTCCCCACACCCTCATTGTGCTCCCCTTCCTCCTAACGACCAGACCTGACGAAAACGGGTGTGCCGCAATGATTGAGATCTGAAATTGAAAAAGCCACTCAGCTGTTTAAATGTCCTATCCATTGTATAATGAAAACAATCCTTCAATGTTAAGTTTCAATAGCCACGAATGCATTTAGAAATACATAAAGCATGGCAAATGGGGACAGATAGTGCGGAAGTCGGATATAGAGTTATCTTCATTTGTCCTCCTGAAATAACAAAGAAATGACCAAGCTTTCTCCTCTTTGAAAAGAGGAGTTCAAAATGCCAACTCGCTTGAGGCCGCATATGTCTTTTTGATTTAACTACAAATTGAAAATGACCATTATAATAAAAAATTCAATTCTTTGGCAAATAAAAAAGTTATATTTGAGGTATACTGTTTATGAAAAATGCAAGGGGTCGTATAAAAGATGTTTACAACATATAGTATTGTAGAATTTCATAAAAGAAAATAGATTAAGGAAGAATGGGATATTCTTTGTCCTTGGTCAATAGGGCTGCTCCATACTGGCAATGTGATCTTGGGCAAGACACCCTCACCTTGCCTATGAAAAAGATATTGGCTCGCAGAGGTGTTTTTGATGTCACGTCTTGGTCAGTCTGTGGTTACAGAGGTAGCTTACCACCAACAGTGTGTCACTATGGGGCAAATGAATGATAATTGTAAAGTGTGCCGAGAAAAGTTTAATATAAATCTATTTTAAGAGATATCATTTCTGAGCTGACCCCGGTGACTAACCCACAACTTTCTGGAGAGGTATGCTGCTATCCTCTGAGCCATAATGCACCCCATTTTTGTCAGCCAATTCAAAAATCGAATCAATAATGACCTGTAATAGAATTTGAGAAACTGAGAAACACTGTGAATGATTTCTCAACACAGAATACTCCCTCTGAGCTTTTCCTTCTCAAGCGAATGACATGACCAGCGCGGTGAAGTATCTCTTCTCGGACACTTGTGTGCTCACTATCGATTGTAGAGCTCATGTTCCAGCACAGATCCTCTCTACGATACGACCTCTCACTCTGTATCAGACCTCATAAACTCCAGGACCAGACACAGACCCTGCCACCCGATCAATGCTGCGGTCAGATAAGATCCAAATATTGTGAGGGGGGAAAAAGTGGTTTATTGAGAAATACTGTATTGGCTCCAACACAAATGAGCTCAAGCCACAAGGTAATGCAGAGACTTAGAACTGAACAGATGCTTCAAAGGCATCTATCATATATAATGATGTGGGGGGCACAATCTCTAGGCATTTTATTAAAACTCATGCTGTTTAATTTATTTATTTGCAAACCCATCCATCCATCTTCTTCCGGGTTGTGGAGGCAGCAGTCTAAGCAGAGATGCCCAGACTACCGATCTGCCTGTCAATCTCACGCTCCATCCTTCCCTCACTCGTGAACATTGAGGCAGGACTTCTCCAACAACCTGGAGAGGGCAAGCCACCCTTTTCCGGTCGAGAACCATGGCATGCAAACCCAATTAAAAATACTACCCCTTCTACTTTCTTCCACTACTGCTGTCCCCAACTTAGCTTGAGTTTCATGGAGACTTTAAAAATTACAGTAAACCGCAGATGAGCCAAAGCCGTGGAATAATGCAGAGACAATTACTAATGACTGTGCACTGTTCAGGCACATTAATTATGATAATGAATGCTACTCAGGCCCTTGTTCTGGCGTATGCTCCTATGAATTGTATGCACAGTGTAAAAAGACAAAAACAAGTCAAATGGGAGCAAGATTTATTAAAAATTCAACTACAGTATTGAATGAGTACAATTGGAGCAGCATGTGGCTCAAGAGGTGGAGACAGGGCGGGCACAAACCAAGGTCCAATCCCTGCCCATACTGTGGGTTGGAGCATACTGTTGGTTAGCTGTAGGTTCTAATGGGATTTCTTGCAAACAAGGCCATTTGAAGTGTCTATTACACATATTATATTATGCACCTGTTCACTTCAAATGTGACCAGAGAGCAACTGGAATCTAAACTTGTTGAATGAATACAATGTAGAAATGTATAGTTAAGTTTAAAACTTTCAAAGAAACTGTAACTATATTCAAGGCACTATATATATTTTGTTTTCTGGTCCTGGTCCAACAGTTGAGAACCATTGAGCAGCATGAACAATGTTAAAGCTATTAATTGTGGAAAACTTGCTGTAACTGAGAAATGTGTAAAGAACACCACACTAGAGCTGTAGTATTTAAAGGGAGGCTATGCAACTTTTCACTGGTTTGGTCACATTTCTCCTTCACAGAGCTCCCCCTACAGTTTCAGAGAATAGCACCGTCCACAGAAAATACACAAAAATCATAGACTTTATATATAGACTCTAGACGATCATAAAGCTACTGTTCAACACAAAAACACCAGGTCTGCATCAGTTTGTCATTTTTTTTTATTTCTTGGAGCTCTCTCTGTAAAAGCCTGTTTAAAATCAATTTGTGGTATTGGCGAGACCTGTGACTTGACCCAAGACTTAAAGGAACATTCATCCTATAGCAAGGAAGCTTCAATCACCCCACAACAACTCATTTAGGATCACATTGACTCGGAGGTTTTGCATAGTTTCCCTTTAAAGATGCTCTGACCCAGTCGTCAAGCCATGTCATAACTGTCCAGAATTCCTACACTTTCTCATTTCCCACATCAACCTTTAGGGCACAATGTTCACTTTCTGACAGGTACCATGAGTCTAAGCCAATCTCACTTAAACAGGATTTCTAGTTTTGACTTAAAACTGAATTGTTCCCAAACATCCGCCACGCTCCTCTATCTCTGCTGACTGGAACTTCCTGCTCCAGACTGACCCACGATTTACTTTCAAATTCAGATGCATAATGTATGACACCACCTTATGGAGCTCAGCACTTCTGGCTATGTTTTATCTCCTCTCCCGCCACATAGATGCTGTCTGTAGATATCTGAGTTTAGGCTAATATTCACCCCCTTGTGTGGGAGAGAGTGGGGCCCGCTGCAGACGTGGACACCACTTTCATTATCAGAGCCATTGTACCTCTCATCGTTTGATCTCACCAAAGCACTTAAGGTCACTGCCGCCTTCAAATCTGCAGGAATTCTACATAAATATGGCCTCAACCTGGTCATGTGAAAGATAAATAAATATACAGATGCTCGGAGGTACAAGGAAGTTGTGGGTTTCATTCTTGACCTGCTTGTCTGATTGTCCTCCTAGTGTTACTGTGGGTTCTCCCCAGCTTCCTCTCACCATTCAAATGTGATAGGAATTTCTTTATGTTTTAATCAATGGGACAGTTCACACTGGGCGTGTATTGAATCCCATTTTAGAGCGTGTTTGCTGCGGCTCCACGCTAATCTCTCGAGCTACGGCGAAATACACATCGAAGCATCACTGTACGAGGGAGTGAAGATGATTAATGAGTATAAACAGAAAGAGAAAGCATGGGGCAACTGGGGTAAGTAAATAATTACACCAATATCAACGCACTTTGGAGGGTTAACCGCAGACAGCCCCAGCACTGCATCCATCTTGTCAAATCAGTTTGTGTTACCTGTTGTTTGACCTAAATCACCGGGATTCAATATAAAATACAGAGAGCAGATATATACTGGACTATGAGGAATTGTGTCTAGTATGAATTTCTGTAAATTTCTGTAAGTACGCCTCGATGTGAATTCGGTGAATTAGTTGACTCTGAAATGCCCCTAGCAAATGAATGCAAAAAGTGAATGTTCACGTGTCTGTGTATTTTTCTGTGTCTGCCCTACAACTAACCAGGGTGTTCCCCGACTATGACCCACAGTTGCTGAGATAGACTTTAGTCACCACAACAGGAAGAACATAAATGAATGGTGCAAGCCACTAAATTAGCTTTACAGTAACTGTGCTGAACTTCAAATGACTTCCTCAACTTTCTCCCCTCAAGCTATTAAATTAACTTGGACACAAATGGAAAATCTTGGAGTACAGTAAACTTCCACTAACCTCCTCGCAGCAGTGGAGATCTACAAGTTTCATTAGAAGTTCAAATGTGTTTTCATTTGATAAAACTGTAAACATTAAAGGGAGCGAACCGATTAGTAATTTCTGGCACCATTTTGGCATTAGCTGCAACTCATAAACAGCCCGTGGGTGGAAGTAGCACACTTTGTTTCTGCATGTTTTATTAATGTTCCAAAACAGAAAGGATATCTGTATTTTGGAAGAGAGATGGGAACTTCAACATCAACTGGTTGACAATCACTGGTATACCTATAAGCAGATGTGTTTTAGCTAAAGCTGCAATGAAGTAAACTTTCAACGTGAATTTGGAAAGAACTTTGGGTGATATTTTTTATTTTTGCAACAAAATGATAAGAAAAAACTTGCTAAGAGAGAAACCGATTAGTAATTGAAGGCACCATTTTGACTCGAGCTCCATCACAGAAACAGCCTGTGGGCGGAAGTAGCAGCATGTTTTATTGATGTTCAAAAACTGAGGAAGGATATCTATATTTTGAGAGTTAGATGGGAGGGTGACAACAAACATTTGGTTGAAGAAGACGTTTGAAAAGGCGGTTATCTCACCACCGCACACTGAGGTGGAGAGGTGCCATTATTACAGAACAGCACTGGTCCAAGATAAACAGAATGGGATTACTGTGACGAATGCAGCCTGCCACTTGTAATGCTTTTATGTTTGAAATATGATGTGAGATACAAACATGCCTGAACTATGAAACGATTGTGTCAAAACTCTATGCCATACATTACATGCTTACTATGCCCTTTATCGCCATATGTTTATTATGACTACTTTGATAACAATGCTTTAACTTTTTATACCACATCACATTCTAGATTTTTTAATGTCTTTCAACATTATTAAAATTGTATGCTTCATATTTACTATAATATAGATTAGAATGTATAGATCTTTTCAATACACCCAAGCTCTATAGCTAAGCTGCTGGAGACATGTAGGCCATACTACACCAACTCACGTCTCTTCAACAACCACCACAAATAATACCAGAACAACCACTAACAAACATATATATATATATATATATATATATATATAATATTTATAGAAGTGTAGAGTGTGTTGTCCAAGGACCCAATGTCATTATGCAAAGGTTTTTCAATCAACCTAAGGACCAGTTGTATTTCTTGAGCCACTGCTGCCTATTGATTGTACAAGTCACCTATGTATGTATGTACAGTTAAAAATATATATTTTATACAATACATAGTGTAGATAAACATGGAATCCTGAAATCAGTCAACTTCAATTCTGACAACTATAAACACACAAATACAGAATATGTAATGTAATGTAATGTCAGTGCAACCTCCATGCTCTTTGACCCGTGCCTGCAGTATGACTAGACAGTGACGTTAGCCGCTTAAGCCTCAGCGTTCAGAGTCACACATGTACACACTCCTCGCCTCGGCCCCCTGGAGGTTTGTCACAGTTTGCTTGCCGTAGGGGCTCCACAAGAAACCAGCCAGCGCCATATGTGAGACCAAACTTAGACATCGGTGAGAAGGCTGAAGACTGGCTGAGTGTCCGGTGGGATGAGGATAGTGCACGGTGCTCCAACATGGCACATATACCCACAATATGAGTGTGAATGAGAGCGTGCATGTGTGGGGGACCCCTGGCTGAGGCGGGCCCCTGGCTGAGCCTCTGTCTGGCCCTGGGGCACAGCAGATGTTGCTCTATCAAACAGAACTAACACTTCGATGGCAGACTTTTAAAATCTTCAGCTCTCTCACACATTTTCCTGGTGTGTCAAGATGGCCGCCTGTTTAAATTAATAATAGCTTGTAGCCTACATAGGGAGAATTGGAAGATTGACATCTGTGTGAAATATCAAATTAAATGTATGGATTAACTAATTTTACTGCAAAATTATGAATATGAATATAATATTTCTCAAAACCAAAGACCTATTTCTTAACATGGGAATCAGTCAGTGCCAAAATGTCCTCAGTACACATAGTTAGACTCTATACCAGCAGCTTATGGACTTCAGGTGGAGTACAACATGAACAGTGGGCATTGCTGACACTGACAGACAACCGTTCACTCTCACATTCAGGGAAGGACATGCAGATTTGAGTTTTTGTGTCAGTCTGCACGAGGGTCAAACCCATAACCTCCCAGGTTTCAGATATGTATTTTTATGTGGTATAACTTCAGACATAGTAACATTGTTTACCATGCTGACTGGTTCCACTCAATTTATTAGGATGTACTTGGCTGCAGTAGGGTTAAAGTGCAAGCACCAATAAGCATGAGAAGGTGGAAAGGTCTCCGAGGGCCACTAAATAAAATGCTGCTCCACTTTCATTCCTTCAACTCTGGCTCCAGACATACACGCAAACACACACAGGTACACACAAACATACACAAGTACACACAAACACACACAGGTACACACAAACACACAGGTACACACAAACACACACACAAGTACACACAAACACACAGGTACACACAAACACACACCAGTACACACAGACACACACAAGTACACACAAACACACACAAGTACACACAAACACACACAAGTGCACACAAACACACACAGGTACATACAGAAACACTTGTCAGGAGTGCGACTGACTGATGCTGCACTACCAGCGATTCCACATAACCCCCTTGAGTCAATACTGCCCCAGTACACTCAGGTGATGGAGCAAGCGGGTAATAACTCACAAAACTGAAATCTTCACCTTCTGCTCTGAGTGACTGGAGCCTACCCCAGACACTTTTGGCCATAGCTGGGGCAAACTTATACTAAGTCGTAGATTTGACAAACAGAGACACACACAACCATTCACTGTGGGACATTTAGAGTCACCAATTATCCTACCTGACTGCATGGGGAGAACCCACAGTAAAAGGAAAGTACATGCAGACTCTACTCAGAGAGAACTCAAAACTCAACTTCTTGCTCAAAAAGTAGATTTTAATTAAAATGGTATTAATAGAGCCAAGACCAAAATTAGAATTAGCCGCAAAATATTGCAAATTAAGATGGTTTTGACAAATGCACTCTGCTACATGTAGGTGATGTCAGAGCCTGGTTAGGAAACATTAGTGAACGTTTTACACATTGTATGTTTATTTAATGTACACATTAGTAACAGTTAGACTTTTGGCTGGAGGCAAAACTCTTAATTTTTACGTTTTACTGGACAAGTCCTTACAGAATTGTTGATGACCACAATAGTTTTTTCATTATTTGCTCAGAATTATTCCATTTCTCACCAGAAATCCAACTTTTTTGTAAAGTTAACTCACTTTTGCTCCAGTCGCCTCCATTCCGTTTTGAGCATTCCATATGACAAACATTTTAAAGGGTCTAAATGTAGAATAGTCTGTGATGTGATTAACTCTTTGTTTTACATTATTCCCTATATAGCATGATCACAACTGATTTTACATAACTACATATTCATTCATATATAGAAGCACAGAGTGTAGAATTGTGCCCTGGAGTGCAGTCATGTCAAAAGTGTCTTTATACAACATTCAGATGCAAATTCAGTCCAAAAGACTATGATTAATGTACTTTAAGCTCAAGTCTTATTTAAAGTCATAATGTGCCGTGCTAATTAGCGTTCCCCAAAATTGGAGACAGCCAGTGAGGGGATCATTTGCATACTCCAAAGAAATCAAGAGAGGCACTCCAGATTGGAATGACAGCTCGGGGCGTGCACGTGAAGGAGTGTGCACGAGCGGGGAGTCACTCGGCTCATGACTGGAAGTATGCATGTAAACAGAGTGCGGCCATGTTGGAGGGAAATAGAATTAATCCTAATGATGCATATTAATATTGTGGATTAAGTGGTTATTAATAATGGTTACTTCTCTAATTAGTGTTGTCAGGATGCGCTGGTGAGTCATTTTACACATGCAAATGGATTTGAGTGTGTCCACTATTTCTTTACTGACGACATCTACTGACCGATAAGTATAAATGCAAATTTATGAATTAGGAATACATTAGATTTGTGGTGAGGGATAGAATAATTCTGAGCATATAATGAAAAAAACTATTGTGGTCTTCAACATTTCTGTAAAGGCTAAAACCTAAAAATCAAGAATTTTGCCACCACCCAAAGTCTAACTGTTACTAATGTGTACATTAAATAAACATACAATGTAAAGGTACATTCACTAATGTTTCCTAACGAGGCTCTGACATCACCTACATGTAGCAGAGGGGTTGTCATTTGTCAAAATCATCTTAATTTGTCAATATTAAGTTGCTTCCATTCCGGAATTTAGAACTTTCTGTTTACAAATTTTGAAAGGGTCTATAGGCCATACCCAAGCTCACCTTTATGTTCATATATTTCAATGTAACATGACAAATGCTGCTGTTTTTATTCTAAAACATTCCCAAAAAATTCAGACAGGTTCATTATTCTTCTTAAAAGAATACTCTTGAGAGAGAGAGAGAGAGAGAGAGAGAGAGAGAGGGAGAGAGAGCGAGAGAGAGAGAAAGAGAGAGAGGGGGAGAGAGCGAGAGGGAGAGAGAGGGAGCGAGCGAGAGAGAGAGCAAGAGAGAGAGAGAGAGGACGAGAGAGAGAGGGAGAGAGCGAGAGAGGGAGAGAGAGAGAGAGCGAGAGAGAGCGAGCGAGATAGAGAGCGAGAGAGAGGGAGAGAAAGAGAGAGAGAGCGAGAGAGCAAGAGCGAGAGAGTGAGAGAGAGAGGAAGAGAGAAAGAGAGAGAGAGAAAGAGAGAGAGAGAGAGAGAGAGAAAGAGAGGGAGAGAGAGAGAGAGAGAGAGAGAGTGAGAAAGGGAGAGAGAGCGAGAGAGAGAGAAAGAGAGAAAGAGAGTGAAAGAGAGAGATTAAAATACAAAATGCATTTCTTTGCTGCTGCGGACTATTTTTCTGGCAGTAGAGGTTTGTAAACGTTATGAGCAGATGATGAGGGTAAAGTTTATCCACCATAGCACAGTTTGTACGAGAGTGCTGCTCACTAGCTTCCTGCCTCTCCTTAGAGCCTTAATTGAATAATTAAAGCCATTGATTGACTAAAGAGTCCACTCAGCAGCCTGTCTGCCGTGGATCAGGTTTTGATTAGGGCGCTTTAGAAAATCACAAGAACAACACATTGCACAGCTCATCCACAATCACACAAGACAAGCCCCAAGGTCCAGCACAAACTGACCATAATCACCCATCTACCATCGCTTCACCATCTGGCCCAGGAATAATTGAAGATGGTTTGCAGAGGGTAATCTCATTCTTGATCTGCATTCAACTCAGGTCTGTCCTAAGCATATGCCTGCTGAAGTTTCTCCTTTCTCACCACCAGAGGGCATAGGAGAGCCAGGTATGAAGACTCATGACGGTCCATTCACTATAGGTGCAGTAAATATCCCAGTGAATTTAGTGAAAAAGACAGGAGTGTGTTGAATGTAATATTGCATTGTGACCTCTGTCGGAAAGAGTGGCCACTGCAGACTGTAACATCCTCAACGCGATGCCTGGTTTAGTGAATAATAGTTTCTTGTCATGTCCTCTATCCTCTTGCCCTTGATTTGAGTCCTTCTTCAATCAGAATGTATTTCAAACATATATGCAGACAAATAAAGCTAAAATAACTGTAATGTAATGGGGAGTATCTCAACCGTGTTCATTATCACTGACATTATAGTGCACAGCTTGTTAGGGCTTTTTGATTGGGTAGTGAAAAATTACCATACCCTATATTGTAGACTCGAAATATCCCACAATCCAATGTGAAAGTATTCTCTATGGATGTACACTAGTTTCTGATTTAATAATTACTGAAATTAGTTGCCACATGTTGTCATATATATATATATATATATAGCCTATAATATAAACTCATTTACATCGCAGAGCTCACCATTTTACAGTAATCATGAATGAGTCAGTGAAGTGATGATTTTGCAGATTGTATGTGGAACTGCCAAAAAGAGTCAAAGTTAAAGCACACAGTAAAGCGTTACCAATTCAAATCCCCAGTTAATCCTCATACTACAAGGTCTAGCATTTCATTTCACTACAAAAACAATGATTCAAATTCTGTTTTTGTTTCTGATTCATATTTGTATGAAACCAAGACTAATTTTTGTCATCAAACTGTGACACATTTGTAACCTTTCCCCACAGATGATAAATGTCACGGTCCTGATGAACGCAGTAAAACTAGAGTCAAATGAATAAAGATTGGAATTGTTCTGGCCATGTTTCTTAGTCTTTAATTAATGTCAGATTCTGCCCCAGGGACCTGAGCGCTCAGGTTTAGACCCACTGCAATGACATCCTTGTGAAGGAAAACGTTTTCACCCTGAACTAAATGCCATCAATGGCTACCAAGACCGCAGCCAGTTGGAAAAATGTCCTGAGAGCTTCCCAGAGGCTGCTGGCACCGACACTGCCCCACATCCGACATACACCCCACCATATGTCCATATACTCTACATGCACTCCCTGTTCCTCCACAATACCAGCTCTACAAGTTTACTGCCTACTAAACAACATCAAGACAGCAGGGGGAGTAGAGAGCAAAAATAATTCTTTGTTATTTAGTGAGCCACTGGGGCCTGGAGCCCATAATGTATGATGTACTCTTTTTGACAATACATGGAGGCCACATAATCTAGAGCAATATATCAATTTCAATTTTTTTCATATTTATGTCATATTCTCTATTTTCCGCCCACCTTTCAAAGACATGGATGTATAGGTGAGATGGTATTTCTAAATTGCCCATGGTGAGTGGCAGTCTGTCAATGTATTTATCAGTAAATGGTTGTCTGTCAGTTCATGTCAGTCTGTCAGCCCTGTAACTAACTAGTGTGGTCCTGGATGCAGCCTGTAGCCTAAGGGCAATAGTTACTGGGAATATGTTCTAGTCCACGTCCGCAGTTGGGATACGGAGAGGAAAATGAATGAGTTGGTGTAATTGGATTGTTGCATGTGTGTAGGTTTGTGTAGGTACATGAAACATGTATAAATATTGATGGTGAGAAACTGGACCGGCCTAATTAAGCTCTTGGGGGTGTGCTAACCACCGCATAAGGAGCTCTGGTGTAGGCAGGGTGTGTAAAGGTGAGGATGTGTGTGACCGGTTGGGGTCAGCCTGGTTGCTAAGCAGTGTGGGCTGTTTCTCCATAATGTATCTGCAACTGAACCGGCACAGAGGAGTCAGAGTCCTGAGAGAGGGTGGGATTTCTGAGGAGGAGTTTGTATTAGGTTGTTTATTCAGCCCCACTGTTGTTTACTCAAATGTGGCCTGTCCCAAAGGAATCACCTAATACTCTGGACACTCTAACGTAATCTGCATATTTATTTATTTTATTAACTTCCATTTATATATAGCGCTTTTCAAGACACCCAAAGTGCTTTTTACATATTTTTGTACTATTCATTCACTCTACAGTCACACCTGATGGTGGTAAGCTACTATGTAGCCACAGCTGCCCTGGGGCACACTGACGGAAGCGTGGCTGCCAGTTTGCGCCTACGGCCCCT
>JAVQKC010084376.1:0-12585 GCA_036025475.1 Philypnodon macrostomus | reverse complement strand
ATGCCATCTCATTAATCCAGGTCTGTATGGAGGATACATCTGTCTGTTTCCAAGAAAGAGCAATCATCCTCCTGGCCTGCAGGAGGCCGAAGTTGATCAAAGTCTTTAATTTAGAGTTGACAGAAAAATTCTCTGGATATATCCCCAAAATACAAAGCTTTGCTTGACAAGGGATCTGGATACCTATGATTTTAGTTAAAGTATGAATGATCATCTTCCAAAAAGTCACTAGCTTAGGGCATTCCCACATACAGTGAAATAAAGTACCTTTCTCAGTCAAACATTTTACACACGTGTCTGGAATGTCAGGGGACCATTGATTCAGCTTTTCAGGTGTAATATATGTCCTCATTAACCACTTATACTGTAGTAGTTTCATTCTTGTGTTAATAGTTTGTGTTTGAGCACTTAGACAAGCCGTTGTCCACTCAGATTCATCTATATTATCCTGAATATCCAATCTCCACGCTCTCAGTCTGTCATCATTGGATTCTTTATCATGTGAGACTAGTGCTTCATACAATATAGAGATTTGTCGTCTCCCATGTAGATGTTTGTGCACAATATTTTCCAGGCAGGACAGTGGTGGTTCATTTTCAATTCGGATATGTTTTGAAGAGATAAAATGTTTTAACTGTAGGTACTTGAAAAAATGCGTCTTAGGGATTGAGTATTTTAAACAAAGGTCATTAAATGTTAGTAAGTTACCTTGATCATACAAATCTCCCACTTTTTGTACTCCTTTAGCAGCCCAAATTTTAAAACCTCCATCTGCCCTGCCCGGAGTGAACTGAGTGTTGCCCCAGATAGGGGAAAACTGAGAAATTGAGGGTGTATCACCCATATGTATGTGTGCTTTGAACCAAATATCAATAGTGTTTTTAAGCAAAGGGTTAGTTGTCAATTTTCTTAAAGTTTTAGGGTCTGCTGAGTATAAATATAAGTTCAACGGAAGTTTAGATATCGACATTTGTTCAATAGATACCCATGCTGGAGAAGACCACGTAGAAAAATAAAACATGGCGCAACGCAGCTGTGCAGACCAATAATACCACTGTAAATTGGGCAATTGTAAGCCACCTCTCTCATATGGCAAGTAGAGCAACTTCAGTCTGAGTCTCGATTTTCTGTTATTCCAGATGAATTTACAAAATTTTTTATTAATTTCTTTAAAAAAGGACCTCGACAAAGGAAGTGGTAGGGATTGAAACAAGTATAAAAATTTTGGTAAGATATTCATTTTAATTAAGTTAATCCGGCCAATCATTGATATAGGCATTGTTATCCATTTTTCTATTGATTCTTTAATCTCTTTTATAAGGGGGTCATAGTTTGCCTTGACTACCGTACTGACTTGAGGTGTAATTGTGATTCCCAGATATGTAAACCCCTCTTTCGCATTTAAAAATGGTGTATTAATGGTAGGGTTAGCACGTTCATCTTTATTTAGAAAAAGTATAGAAGATTTTGAGTTATTAATATTATATCCCGAAAACTGTCCAAATGTATCAATTAACTGTAATAATGTTGGAATACTAGTGGAAAGATTTGTCAAAAAAAGGATAACATCATCTGCGTACAGTGATATTCTATGTTCCCTGTCCCCGATAGTAATACCTGAAAGATTTATCTGCGTCCTTATTGACATCGCAAGGGGTTCTATTGCTAGTGTAAACAGCAGTGGGGACAAGGGACATCCTTGTCTAGTAGACCTTTCTAATGAGATATGATTTGATAACATGTTGTTTGTTAAGATTTGAGCGGTGGGATTTGTATACAACAGTTTAATCCATTTTAGATATCGTTCACCAAATCCAAACCGTGGTAATACATTAAAGAGATAGGGCCACTCAATTCTATCAAATGCTTGTCTCGCATCTAATGATAAAAGCGCCGTATCCCTGGCATCATACTTTTCATGAATAATATTGAGTACCCTTCTGATGTTATGAAACCCTTGGCGGCCTTGTACAAAGCCATTCTGGTCGTTGTGCACCAAAGAGGCTGTAAATGGATCTAATCTTCTAGCAAGAATTTTACTTAGAATTTTTGTGTCACAGCCCATAAGACTTATAGGTCTATATGAGGAACATTCGATTGGTGTTTTCCCAGGTTTCAAAATTAGTGTTATTGTGGCAAGTCTTAAAGTTGGTGGCAGCTCACCATTATGTAAAGACTCATTATACATATTCAGAAGTGGGACTAATAACTGCTTTTGAAAAGTTTTGTAAAATTCAATTGGCAGGCCGTCAGGGCCTGGAGTCTTACCAGAGTTAATGTTCTTAATGGCTTGGGACAAATCGTTTACCGTAATGTCATTGTCTAATCCCATTTTTGCATCTTCTGAGAGTGTTTGAAATTGAAGTTGATCTAAAAAAGCATCTCTGTCAGTAGGAGCAGGGGGACACTCTGATTCATATAAAGACTGATAGTATTTTCTAAAAGTATTATTAATTTCTTTTGGATCATCTGTGAGCTCGCCTGACTGTGTTGTTATACTATTAATAGCTCTTTCAGATTGAGTTTTTTTAATTCTCCAAGCTAATAGCCTACCTGCCTTTTCACCTTGGTCATAGAAGGATTGTTTTAACCATAATAAACTTTTTGCTGCTTTATCTGCTGTTAATTTATTATATTCAGTTCTTAGAAGAACTAGCTGTTTTTGTTTCATGAGATCATCATTCTGATTCAACTCGGTTTCTAAGAGCTTTATTTGTTTCTCTAATTTATTAATTTCCGCTTTTTGTAATTTATTTTTAGTACCTGTATAACTAATGATTTCTCCCCTGATGTATGCTTTAAAGGCCTCCCATCTCACACACGCATTGGTCTGGTCCGTATTTATTTCAAAATATGCATCAATTTTATCTTCTATAAATTTAACAAAGTCCGTATTTTGGAGCCATCTCACCTGAAAACGCCAATTATGAAATGAATGTACAAGGTTCTCAATACAAATAGACAATGAAATAGGGGCGTGATCACTTATTACTATACAATCGTAAAAGCAATTTTTAATTTTTGACACCAATTTTTGTGACACAAGGAAATAGTCAATACGCGATTTGGACTTGTTTATGCCTGAATGACATGAGAATTCTAGTTTGGTTGGATTTAGTTTTCTCCAAATATCTGTTAGATTTAAATCTGTTATATATTGTGTTAATATTTTTCTAGATTGTGTTTTATGAGCATCCATTTTTGTAGATCGATCAAGTAGAGGGTTCAAAGTACAAATAAAATCACCACCAATGATATATGGGCCCTGTAAAGAAGATAAAGTTAAGAAGAAATCCTCAAAAAACTTTGGATTGTCTTCATTTGGACCATATACACTGACCAAATTCAATGAGAAAGAGAGAATGTTACCCTGTGCAATTACGTATCGTCCTTTGGGATCTTGGATAGTGTTAGTAAGTTGAAAAGGAATTGTGTTATGGATAAGTATTAGTACCCCCCGAGCGTAATTGTTATATGTCGCATATACAACTTGGCCAGACCACCTACGCCGTATTCGCTTAATTTCAGAAACTGTTAAATGAATTTCTTGGAGGAAAATGATCTTACATTGCAAGTCTTTAAGTCTATTCATTACCTGTTTCAGTTTAGTCAGTTTGTTAAGTCCTCTGACATTCCAGCTTGTTACTTTTAATTCAGACACCCCCGATGTTTCCATACAAATTTAAAAGTGACCATATCAAGTGTGGCAATAAAAAACAAAACAATAACATAAAATAAGACAAAACAGAACATATATGCAAGAACACTGAACTCCTGGGTACCCTTTCCCCTTCCCCTTCCCTTATTCAAACTACTTGTATTGGGGGCAAATGCCAATCCACACAAAGGGGGAGTGACTAAACTGTCCAAGCACACTTCCCAAAAAAAAAAAAACCCTAGCTCCCCCAATTCTGCAGTATTTAGAAGAGAAAAAAAAATGTATATATCATCCTAGCCATATAAAAAGAATTTACAGTAAAGCCAATGTTGCAGTAGGCAATCGGATAGTAAACAGAAATACAGGTACATAACTTAAATTGTTCAATAATAATAATAATATTTATAATCTACAATTATAAAAATAATTGAATATCAAAATGTACCTGAGTCATGATACATAAAGAGCCTACTGGATTAGTCACGTCATTGTTGCGTGGAACTGAGTCAGTTAGATGTGGTTCTATTCTGGAGGAAGTCCTCAGCCTCTTTGGGTGTAGAGAACAAAACAAGCTTCCCGTTGCTGCAAAGGATTCTCAGTTTACAAGGATGTAGTTGAAAGCCACGAAAGGACCCATCTTCTATAAACTTCTTCTTGACTGTTAAACTGGTACCGTGACTTCATGGTTTCCATTGAGAGATCCTGTGCAAAGAATATCTTATTGCCCTTATGCATGATAGTGCGTTGTTTTGAAGTACGAAATACCAACTCACGGTCTTGAAACTTCAGAAATCTAATGATTACTGCTCTATTGTGGTCAGGTCTTGGTTTGGTAAGGGTACGGTGGGCCCTCTCCAATGTAAAAGTCTTATCCGTGTCCAGACCTAACCAGCGCGGCGTCATGTTTTCAATGTAATCAAGCAGGGATCCGCCGTTCTCGGTGCCTTCGGGAAGTCCCACGAGCCGTAAATTCTTCCTACGCCCGCGGTTTTCCAAATCTTCTGTCTTTGACTCCAAATAGGCGATTCGTTTTGCAGCATCAGCCAGCTCAGTCTTTGCTTTTTCCAAGCTGTCCTCCGTAGTCGATAGACGGTCTTCAGCCTCTGTGAGCCGCTACGCGTTAGATGAGATATTTTGCTGAACCTCTGCCAAACTACGCTCCACGGCAGAAACGGAGTTATTCAGATCCCTTATGTGGTTGTCAATCACATCGAGCTTATTTCCAAAGCCGTCAATAGTATTCAACTTACTTCCAAATTCAGAGCGTAATGACTGTATCTCTTTTAGCACAGAAGCTAGGTTTGCCGTGCTACCTGCACTAGCATCTTCAATTAGCTCAGTTGACGTAGGGCTGTTTTTTTACTTTTGTGAGCCGCGTGCCCTAGTGGAAACATCACAGTCTTTAAGCGTGGTCTGTTTAGACATCATGTAGTTCCAACCAAAACTCCAATGACTAGGATATTTTTAAAAGTTTAGCAGAATTGTGCGGAGCAACTATGTTATGCTGCCATCTCTGTCCGCGGCTCCACCGTATTTGAACCTTTTAACTGGTTTTACTTGTTTCCTTTGGTAACACCAACCGCTCTCACCCATTTTAATTAGCAATAACGTTCAATTTCTTTTCGGCACACTTTTGTCATACCTCTAAATTTTAGGCCCTTACCATAACCATCATAAACCCTCTTTTACCTCCCCCCATTACATAGGGTCATAATATTTTATGTAGGGTACAATCACAATCACTGTACCAAGTTTCATTGCGCTCTGCCAAAGTAAGTGTGTCCAGGGTCCCATAGGGGTCATAAACATGGGGGCGCTATAAACAAATTCTTTATTTGACCTCTTCCCTTGAAGTATACAATGCCCGGATCAATGTGCCAAAATTCACGAGATTTTGCAGGATTATTGGCTCAATAAAAGTGTATCAAAACATTCATTTGTGAATTACTTGTCATTTATCAAAGATGTTCCAAACTCAATCCAGTTAGAATCTAGCATCTTCATGATTTGTACCTGTGTGCAACAGTTTAAAAACATCCAGCAAAGACTTTGAGTTATTGCGTTCACAGTTTTGGCCCGCAATTACTTACTTGATTAATATTCATCGAAGAAGTACCAAAAACGATACAATTCGGCATCTTTATGGTATGTACCTGTGTGCAAATGTTGAAATTGATCTGGCAATTTGTTTTTGAGTTGCCGCGTTCACAGCTAGGATCTGTCCGCATACGCAAAACTGTTAGTGCAGCAATATTCTTGACATTCGTGACAGTTGTAGCAGACGTATGGGGCCGTTTCGCCGATATACACCTTGCTGTCGGGGACGACAGCACAGGCCTAGTTTCTAGTGTGACTGATCAACTTAAGTAGATTGAGACAATGACCAAATTTTGCTGTGAATGATTACTGAACAATTTGCACAAAGTAGAACAACATTTTACTTCAGTTACAGTTTTACATGTATAGCAAGTTGATAGTCCTATTGGGTTCCCGTACAGAGTGGGCGGGGAAAGCTGCTACCTGTGTGCAGAGGCACAAGTAGGATGCTGTTTTTAATGGTGGTTTTATATCTGCCTTTTAATGTGTGTTTTATACTACCCCAAAGCACGTGCCACTTTCCCACCAATCCCTGGTTGCACCTGCACTTTGTCGGGCAAATCAAACTATAAAAGAGGAAGTGACATGGGCACCGATCAGAGACCAGAAAATTAGCCACCGCAAAAAAGAGCAGCCAGCAAGGGAACCAGCCATCTAGGAAACTACAACACCAATTACAGCAACAGCAGGGGTGAGAAACCCTGCCTTCGCTGTGAGTATTTTGGACATTGTAGTGGTGCTTCAAAAGTGATAGCCTTTAGCACTCGTGTTTGTGTTTGCCCATGTTGTTCAGTGGCGGTGCCCAAGAAGGTGCCAGGAGTGGAACAAGTGACAGCCAGGCAGACCAGAGGGCGACCCCAACTCACACCTAACCAAAGACAAGGTTGGAAGCTCTGCCTGCAGCCTCACCCTGCACCCAGACCTACGCTAGGCGCCCTGCTGCTCAAGTGGGAGAAAGTTTTCACACATGAAGAGGATTTTGGGCAGATGTGCAACATCGGATCCCTACATGCAATGCAGCCCCTGTTCGAGAGAGGTAGCAACCAATTCCACCTATGTTGTGCAAGGAAATGAAGACCCTGCTTTCAGCTATGCTTGAAAAAGGAGTAATCAAAGAGTAGTAGTCCCTGGGCAGCAGCTAATGCAGCCTCCCAACACAAACACCAATTTGACAAGAGAGCCCTTGCCTTGCCCTTGGTACCTCGTGAGTGTGTTAGGGGTCATAATAGAAACAAACAGGGTAAAGGTAAACCGAGCACTTGGTGGCATCCTGAGCCCTATGTGATTTTAGAAACTGTTGGGGACACTGGGTTGGTTTACAGAGTGCGTCCAGAGAAAGGTGGCTGTGAACAGACCATACACACCCCGACTGAATCAAAGCCACCAATCAAGGAAACACCTACAGAGACTCATAGGCCTGAACTGACAGTTTTTTATAGATTTTTACCTGCTGCACCAGAGCAGCGGCAAGCTGAACCAGAGCAGCAGCCAGCTGAACCTCAAAATCTGCCCTGGAGCTCCACCCATGTGAACTTTGGCCAACAGCCATCTCATTTTAAAGACTAGACTACATGTACATTGCAGGGACAGGCAACGAGAAAGTATGGGGAGATGTGATCGTAGGGTGCCATTTTTAATATTTTATATTTGCCTTTTATTGGGTGTTTTATACTTGCATGTTGCAACCCGACTATTTTGGAAGTTGTAGGCCGAGCACTAAGTGTTTCTTTCTACATTGTGGTTACTTTTAAAACTTTTGTGCCACTGCAGTACCACTGAGTGACCACTACACAGATTGGCATCAAGGCTGAGAGGGTGTTGCCTCATCCTGGTCTTATATTCATCCATGACCTGACCACATCACCTGGACCCTGACCCTTGATGAGAGGTGCTCACAGTGAACATAGAGTCTGGTCCCCTGCCCAATTTGGTCAATGATGAAATGTACCGTCGCTTTTCATCATTTGACCGCTGGCAAAAATAGAACATTTCAAGGAAGCTTAGTCATTGATTTATTTTAAATATAGAACAGAGTAGTTTGCAAGACAAAAGAGTTCTACAGTCAATCTACAGTCATACTGTGAGCGTATGTACAGGTTACAGAGTACAAAGGGGAGAAAGTCCATACTTCTAATAATACATTATAACACACTCCATTTACAATAGGGCTGGGAATCATAGGGTAACTTACAATTCGATACAATATGCTATACATTTTTCACAATATGATATTATTACACTGTAGTGATACTGCGATGATCAATATATTGTACTTATATTATGATATATCACTTTGTTTAGATAAAATAATACAGCTTGAATAAACTTTTTAATGAATTTAATAATTAGAATAGATTTTTTTTTTTTAATTTTGAGACATGTTTATACATGTATTTAAGTATTGTCTATTTACACAGTGAGGCCACAGCAAAAACAAATTACATCAAACCAAATCTCAAAGTACTTTGTAATTCAAAGTCAAATGAAAAATTGTGGGGTCAAAAGTCCTTCTCTGAAATGTAGTGAAGGTAAAGCACTCCTTCTAAAATGTACTCAAGTAATTTTTGTTCCATTACATTCCACCACTGGGCTCTAGTTTACTGTTATCTGTCAAAATACACACTTCTGTTCTGGTCCTATGTACGCAGTGAATAATCAGGTTTCAGGTTTCAGTTTATTTGTCATATGCACATTCAACACAGGGTCAAAAAATGCACTGAAATGCTTTGGATCGGAAGAACCGTTAGACTCGCTAAGAAGTACTAATAACATGCAATAATAGTACATGGTAAAAAAGTGTGCAAAAAAGAGATAAGTAGCAATAAAATAAACATATAATAAAAAAGTACAATAATAAAAAAAGAAAAAATGCAAAGGTGCAGGTAGGATTTAAATAAGGTGTGGGTAGAATATTTCAGAGGTGGTAAAATACTTCAGATGAATTTGTATTGCACATGATATAGTATTGCACATACATGATACATTCAAATGGTGCAGCAGCAGTAAACATATTATGTAGAGTGATTTAGTGCAGTATTATTGAGAGTTCGGTATTATTGAGAGTTCAGTATTATTGAGAGCATTATTGAGAGTTGTAACGTCTACCAGAGGGTAGCGGATGGAACAGTCCTTGTGCTGGATCATCTGCTTCCTGTCAGGGTTAAGTGACAGCTTGGGGGGTTTTGGGGCGTGTCATTCTGTTTATGTTATGGTTTTGTATGTGGTCTGACCTCTTGTGTCATTTCAGTTGTTCCTGCCGCACTGATTACCTAGTCAGGGCTGATGGGTTGCCCCTGTCCCTGTCATCACTGGGTGTATTTAATCTGGGTCTGCCCCTGCGTTGTATGGTTGCGTTGCTGCTGATGGTGTGACTAATTCGTGAAACATACTCAGAGTGATTTATGTTGTGAGACTAATGTGTGGAGAGCACAATAAAGGGTGAATCATATTCCTACGAGTCTGAGCGATTGAGTCCGTCGTGACACTTCCATCTCACCCTATCCTCTTCATCCTCTGGTCTCACACCTCAGACCTGAAACAGACTCCATTCCCACACTCTAGCCACACTCTATTATCAGATATCAAATGGATCATGGGTGATTTGGTCAATGGAAAGTTTAGCAATCAGTGGAAACAACTGTCTTGTTGCAGGACTTTTTGTCATAGTGAACTCCCTACAGGCAGTCAGCATTCAGAGAAAATCAGCTGATGACTCATCATGACACATCACAGGCCAAAGCCATCCACAAAATTGAATATGGTCAGCTCATGTTATCCATATAAGTGAGGGAATGTGTCACAATAAGAAAGTGAGGGCAAAGTGCATGAATAGGTGAACAGTATTCAAATGTCCAATAGTATTAAGAATGGTGGAGGTTATCTGAGTATTTCCAGATATGAGATGTGATGATCCAGTGGCATTTGTGTCCATCTTTTTGACGGAGGACTTCTGGAAGCTCATTACGACTGAGACTAACTGTGATGGGAGGCAGTTTTTCAGGTTTGCCGCTAAAACCGCAGTCAAGATTTCACCGGTGCCATGAAGTGTCTGTGCCTGAGATGAAAGCTTTTTTCTTTTTTTCTTTCTTGCATTTTGCTGACAATACAAAGTTTAGGAGGAAGGGACAACCAGGCCACGATAGACTCTTCAAAGTGGATGAAATGACCATTGCATCTTGCAGCAGTATAACCTCAGAAAGCCAGATAAATATTGCTACAGAGCATATATTTTGAGTGAAAGCAATATGGGGTATGTTCTGCACCGGCCAGTATTGTGGTGAAGCCGGTGTCACCAAGCGTATTGTTCAACATTGTTCTTGGGCCCATATGCGGGGAATGGGCACATGGTCTACATGGATAGCTACTACACCTCACCGAACCCTTCCTGACGAGTTGGCCCAAAAAAGCATTGGTTTGTGTGGGACAATCGGAGCAAATAGGTGGGAGTAGCCTGGAGGTCTGAAAAAAGACAATCTAACTTTGAAGAGAGGTAACCCACCTATGTTTCTATGAAAGAGCAAAGAGAAACTATTGGCATGTGCGTGGTATGACACGAAACGTGTCAGCCTGTTTTCCTGGATTCATGTTAACTCTGTGTTACCAGGGTCATAAGGACAACAAAGAGCAGAACTGGATGGCGGCGTATCCACAGACCGCTCTGCATGGACAACAATAACCGCTTTATGAGTGGAGTAGACAGAGTGGACCAGAGAATAAGAAATGGTTCCAAGAAATGGTATAACCGCATCTTCAATCCCCTCCTCAGCATAAATGTAGTGAACTCACATTATTTACACCCAGTGTATTCAACCACCACACAAGCCACTCAAGGCCTTACAGGCCATCAACAGTGCCTATCTTCAGGGAGACAGAGGAAAGAGGAAAAATTATGGAAGACCTTCAGCTGAGAGAGCACAACTTCCAGAAAGAAACAGAACACCACTGGCTTAGTGAGACCCAGACCACTCTCGTCCCAGTGGTCAACGCCAGACACACTACAGGTGCAGTACAGGTGTGTCCTGTCCTTTGCAAAAAAATATACCATACCAAATAAATTACAAAAAGTGTCATTTGGATTTTTGAAACGGCTGAAAAATGTGGCACTCAAAGGGTTAATAACTACTGGGATAATTATTATTTTACTTTAGTCCCTGAGATTAGAGTTTGTGGGTTACCACTTTGACCAGTAGTAGTGGAGTTTTACTTTAGTCCCTCGTCTGGATTACTTTACATCATAGAACAGGGTCAGATTTGAACTTATTTTAACTTACATACTATACCTTTAAACGGTGAGTTTGGAGACAAGACATAAATCATGTATTACAGTGTTCTTCTCAGCAATATGAGATATGATGACCCAAATCTGTCCAAACTGATAAGGATTCCTTCAGTTGTTTACATAACCACCTAATACTGTATTCTGTGCATGTTACTCTACATTTGAGTGTGATTTAATGCCACACACAGGTCTGTATAATTCCTGAATCAGATATGTAGTCTAGTCTAGGACTGAGCAGCAGAGAGACCGTAGTTAGCTGCCTGGAGGATCAAACCCGTAATTTCAACTCTGTGTGCATGTCTCTGCAGTAACTCTCTCCTCTGACATGTAGTTACAGGAAACAGCCTGGGAAAGCCATTAGACCAAACTATTGTGGCTCCATACAGCAGTGAGCTCATCTATTCAGGCCTATATGGCACAGTTAGGAACAATAGGGACAGACAAAGGAGGCCAGTGTTTTTGTGCTGAATTAGTCCACTCATTTTAGGTGGAACTGAAGTCTTTAGAACTCAACTGTGAACCGTGCCAGACACATCCTCCCAGCTATAGCTATGGGACAAGCGAGAATATGTAGACTTTGGATTATTAAACATTTTTAAAGATTTTTTTTAGCGACAAGTCAATTCTTAATTAGACAAACAGCCCTGCCCCAAACCCCTGTGTACTTCTCGTAAGGTGACCAGATGTCATTGACACTAGTCACACAAAGGTAGTGGTAAACTACCTCTGTAGCCACAGCTATCCTGCGGCAGACTGACAGAGACATGGCCTCTCCTTCATCTCCGGCCACCACAAACCCATATTTTCATTCATACATAGGCAAGGTGGATGGTGTGTTGCCCAAGGACACAACAAATATACACCTGTTACAGTGGGAATTGAACCACCAAGTTATAGGATGACTACTACCCTGCAAACTATAAGATATACCTGATTGTCAGAATTTGACCAAGAGAGAGTTCCATTGTATTGTAATAGACCACTCAGATAAACACATATTCGCAGTGTTTACATTGGCCATTTCCCAAGTGTTTCTGTACTGTTTGTGTTTTCCGGGCTCACATTCCTCTCTATAAATAGTCCCTTACTGGGCTCCTGACTCAAGCTCCACTCAAAGACGCTGTCGCAGCAGTCGGACAGACACATTTTGTGGAGGGAGCATTTTTTTCCACTACATCATGCATATTTAAATCTTATCATTAACATACCTACAGTACCACAGCCACAAGTCAGCTACTGTGTGTAACCATGAGTCTGCTGTGATGATGTCATCCTAATGGTGACTGAGGACACTTAATTCATGATGGTGACCGCTGAAGTGTTTCAACCAACAGCACTATAGAATATTGTTGAAGCTTGTCCTCTGTAACTATAAAATACATCACAAATACATGTCCTGGAGTCAAATAACATATTTCACTTTCCCTGTTAATTACATGACGACGGTGAAGGTTGTCATTCATCCAGGTAGAGGTCATTCTGAAAGTTGAAAAAGGGCATCTGGACAAGGTTTTGATTGTTGAAAAGCTTTCATCTGCCAATCCAGCAGACT
>JAVQKC010084359.1:0-12757 GCA_036025475.1 Philypnodon macrostomus | reverse complement strand
ATGTACCCTGTCTCAACAAATACCTTTTGAAATTATTGTACATTTGTTTATTGATAGTAAATTATATTTTACCCTGATTATTGTCTGTATCTGCCTCTCTTGCTGCCTCAGGTCGTCATTGTAAATGAGAAAATGACTTACCTAAATAAAGGTTAAATCAACCATTCTCCAAACACAGTTATCCGTTTGATGTGTTTTACCACATTATTCTATAACTTACCGGGCAGTCACTCCTGGGGCCGCGTGCTCTAAGCCGCACCCTATTTTCAGGCGTAGTGACAGTTGTTGATGACTTCATTTGTGGAAAACACTGTGACTTTTTGGATACCATTATGTTGTGACCAGGGCCCCGCCCAGAGTTCCACAGTAGTTTAGTTACAAGTTCATTTCTCCACCTTACTGCCTCCACCTGCCCATACAGCACTTTTTAAAATCTCCCAGTTTCAAAATGTAAATACTGTTTGATCCCTCCTCCTGCTGCCCTCCCCTCACCTTCGTCCCGTGCCTCCTTCTTCATCAATGGCCTTCATTCATTGCCCGTACCCCTTGCATGCCTGTGTGCCCCCCACCACCAGCTTTCTCTATTCATTCCTGTGATTTTTTTCCCCGTCAGTACCTTTCCATGGTCTCCACCCAGACTCCATACGAGCCCTATCTCTCTTCTCCATCTTTTGGCAGCTCAGTCATATTAGGTATTAAGAACCTTAACAGGTGGTTATTTCAGGCTTAGTCAATTGAAATAATGCTTCTGAATCAAAGGAGACAAACCTTCTGGGCAATTTACTGCCATTTAAATGTATATAATATTTAAATATTACGTATTTAGTCACTATTCATCTGCTCGGAAGGAACCCTGATAGAACCCATAATACTGGAAGCAGTGTTTTATATCAAGATAGAACATTATGTCGATTTTCTAAAGGTCCTATCCTGTACTTGTGAATCGTGTATGCTCTGAAGTTACCTTTCCCAGTCACACCCACCAGCTGCACCTCCCTCTCCTCCATCACCTCCTTGTCTGCTGCCTATTTTGAGCCCTGTGGCTAACTGGGCATATTTGGTGACCACACTGAGAATCACTGACCCGTTCTCTGTATAAATCTTCTTTTCACCTGGAGCCTCACTCCTCCTGAAGGCCCTCTAGACTAGCCGGAGTTTATATTTTCTACGCACACTTCTTGACCCTAACATTCGTGCTAGTGCTACCAGTCCATGCGTTCTCTCTCCATTTCCTTCCAACCGAGACCCCGCTCTGATCTATTTCAGTGTGTTGTGGCTAGCAGGGTGTGTGCACTTCTGCGGCCCTGCCCAGTAAAATACAGACTTTTCAAGGAAGTCAGCAATATAATATGGCCGCTTTATAGTAATTACAAGGTTCTCCTTTTGGAAATAGCTCGCAGGGGGAGCTGCCCACATACGTCCCAGTGCCATCTGAGTGTACTTTGGGTCTTGTCTTTAGTGCATCTTTTGATTGCTTTGACCTCAATATTGAGTCACAAACATCAGATAGAAAACAACATCTCTTAAAAACTAATGACAGCTGTGTTTTCGGAGCGCTCTGATTGGTGCAGTCACAGAAAGCTGTTTGGTGGGTGGCCACGTCTGACGGGCCAGAGAATCCTTGTGGTCAACCAACGTGTAAGGGCACATTACTGTATTTATTAACATAGAATCTATCTAAATGTAGAGTTGGAACAGAGGCTTCCTTTTTATGGAACAGAGGAATCTATCTTACCATCCTCAGGTGTGAAATGACCACTCGGATTTGCATTATATATTTTTAAAGGAGCCTGAAGTCATGTTGCTGGTGGGGCATTTCTCATTCTGTGGAATTCTGTGGCACCTCCATAGACACCATCACTAGACACTCAGCAGATTGTGTGGACTGGGTTAGCTGAGACGCCGGTGCAGGTGTTGAGAGGTTGGACGAGGGTGTGGGAAGTTCAAATCAAAGAGACCACTTGCACTTGCTGTAGATGCACTAGAGAAGATAGAGCCCTCAAAGCACTCAAACGCTGAAGTCAGATTTACAAGTATTTCTAGATGTATTTCCGGGCTGACTACAGTCTCAGTACAGACAAAAGCCCAGATTGATGAGCATTCTGTTCCTCCACTTTTTCTCTTTTTTGCAAAAAGTTGTTTGGAGCCATATCACGCATCATGTTTATTATAAATCCATGCAAACAATGTAGCTATCATACATTGGTCATTTTCATATACATGCCTGTTCACATGCCCATGCAGATTCCAGCACAGACACATGCCACACGTCTCTTGGGGTGTCTCTTTTTACAGCTTGTTGCATGAACTTTCAGAGTCCAGAGACAAACATTCTGTCCACAAAACACACTCAGTCCACTGTGTCCAGGAAGCCAAAATAAAAACCAAGAGCTGCCACACTGAGGAAGAATTTCCTGGACATAGTAATGAAAATACGTCCCTAAAGCTAAATGGTCCATGAACAACAACTACCTGCAGTATTTGAGGTTTTATACAATTACTTTTTAAGGTATTCACTCTGGGATCCTCTTCCTCCAAGTGGGCAGTGCATATTCATTTGAGATTTTATGATTGATTTATCCAGACTTGGGACAAGCAAAAATGTAGACAGGCTTATGGCTTACTGTGGCTGGATTCCACTGAGAACTGCTAATGTGAATATTAAATATAAAATGATGTTTTTCTACTGTAGCACGTGACTCATGGTAAACGCTGAGTGCAGCTGTCTGGTGGAGCGATGGGGAATGATGTGTCTCCTTCTAATTTAGCACACATCAAAGTTCTCTTATGAGAGGGCAGTTCAGTTTGACTTCATTTAGCAATTATGTTTGCAAAGCTATGGGTTGTACACTGCCACTGAACAGAAGCTGAAACATCAATATATTTTAAGCAGGACGTTTGTTAAATTGGCATCTGCAAACATATATTATGGGAAGCCTATATAGACCCAGAAAATCACAATGTATAATCACAATGTACGGAACGACTCCCGACTCCAGCAGCTCAGATGGAATGGATAATCATAGTAATTTATGAAAATCCTTGGGCAAAGCTCAAAATAATGTATAATGTCCGATATACACGAGCAAGATCATGATCTATTGTGTTTAAATGGTGTATTTTTGCATATGTGTCCGAGTTGGGTTCATCTGTAGCACACCTATGTTTAGTCTACTTCTTATCTACACAGTTAGAGACATACTGAGGACTTATTTTGCATATGTCTTGTGTTTCAGACTTATTCATGCAATAGTCTGTCAAGTACATAACCCCCTACCAAAAATGCAGGAGAAATGTCTCATATCACAGCCAGGGCTCTACACAGATTTATGTGTGATCAAGTCATGAAACATGAGTGGGTGGTAAAGAAAATGGAGGGATAATTGTGTTAATGATAGCTTTCTGTGGAGTCTGCGTTCACCGTCAGATCTGTGACAGTTACGAGGCAGACTGGAGGGCTCAGGTACAGGCACAAATGTGAAGTCTAAGATATGAAATGTTTAGATCAGACGCGTGGCTTTACTTACTTTACAGACAGAGTAGATCAATAGATGACCTCTCTGCCCGTCCTTTCACCCTGAGCTGCAGCTGCAGAAGAGCTGGAGACCCAAAGGTGAGCTTGTTTAAAAGGCGCGCTGCATAACACGGACACAAACGCTATTGGCTGATAAGTCACTCAGTCTGCATCTCTATAGGACCGGCGTTCAGTGGTGAACATTGAGCTCGTCATGTATGCATATATCCTACCGGTAGATCTACATTTCTGTGAGGAACGGCATGAATTCTGTCACTACAGTTATTGAAAATGATGTATAATGATTGTAAATAAGCTCTCCCAACAACATTAGTTAAAACATTCCACTGCAGTGTGCTCCAAGCAAATACGTGTGGATGGAGCTCGTTCGCGCTCGAGGCGCATCTGTAGACGGGGGCACGTTTACGCACGCCCTCACCTTTCTCTCCTCCCGTGCCCATGACTCTGTGAGCGCACACGCGCGCGCGCAGCTCCTGTCCGTGGGAGAAAGTGAAGAAGGGGAGAGGGAACGAGAGGAGGGAGAGAGTGTGATCCCAGGTCTGTCTCTGCAGCGCTCTCCACTTTGGGTCCATGTACCCAGTCTGACTCAATGGGGCTTTAGCAGTACGGGGTGTACGTTAAATAAAGATATTGAATCACCCCAAGGCCCTTTTGGTGTTTCAGTTTTGTGCGTCTCCACAGACATCGGTGACACATCAAGGAAAGTCTCCAAAGGTGCGCCGTTTGGTCCGTACCTCGCAGAAGGTTCAGTCGGGTCCCTCTCGTCGGCTGGCTTTCTGTGAGCGGATTAGTTCTTTTCCAGTTTCACCTGAACCAGCAAACTACCGCAACACTATGGATTTTAGAAACTGCCCCTTCCGGAAGAAACGGAGGCCGTGGTTTATGGACTTCTGCTCGTTTGCCCTGGTAACCGTGGCCCTCTCCGTGTTCCAAACAACTGTGGCTCGCGCAGGTAATAATGATCTTATTACTCTTTAGTGTTTTGGATGCAGAAAGAACAGACAGTTATTGTATTTATTTCGTTCTTGTGTAAATGATGTCAGCTGTTGTGACGCGCGTAAAAACCAAAGCTTTCATCTGACTGCACCTGACACGCTCCATTTTCGTGAGCGCCCGGGACGCGGCTCATATGAACTTCTAAATGACTGATAGTGTTTTATTTTGCGTACTGGGCCAATGTGAGGTAGCCTAGCTAATCTCCTGGACCTATGGCCCAAGGTGCATTTTTATTTAGTGCTTTAGGAACCACGCAGGAAAGTATATACATATAATATAACTCCGTCTTCACGTCTGCACAAGAGACTCAGATAGACCTCTGATCACAGCCTTCAGCTGCGGTTTAGTCTGGTGGCAATCTCTTGTCCTCTGACAGGTGTGTATATTTCTTTATTAGTCTTTTTGCTGTTGAAACCTTGTGATTTTAATGACCATTGTACAAAGAAAAGCGTGTAGCCTACTCTAATGAGCCTCTAAAATCTGTGATTGCTATATTAATGCAGTATAAGAATGTCCTGTGCTCGAGTCTGCAGCAGGGTCAGTGTGAGGTGTTTACCAGCTCAGCCTGGGCACCTTCCAGCGCTGCCCCTGGGCCGAGGAGGTGGAACTTCTGATCAACGTGTTTTGCGAATGTGTTTTTGCATTTTTAGTTTTTAAAAATATTTTATGGGATCATTGCGCCCCCTACTTTTCTCAAGTTGAACTTCTTTACACTGGAATCGCAGTTCAGTGATTAGCCACTATCATCCATCCTATGAGTAGACCGTTCATCAGAAATGTCACGACTAAATACGCACAGTCGAGACATATGTATGAAAACACATGATACAGACAGATACACAGTTGAGAGCACTGTTATAATGTGTATATACTTCACGTATGACCTGGATGAACACAAACACTTGACACTCTGAAAGTGTTTAGTTCAGTGGTACTATTCTGACAGCCTGTTATTCCATATGTGTATATTTCAGGAAAGTTCTGTTCAGGCTGAAGTTAATGCCGTTTTTATAAAATGACCCTTGTGTGCATAGTAGAGTAATTTAAATCATTATTGGATCAAACTGTTCTGGCCTTGCATGTGCACACTGAGACGGGTTATTTCCGCTCTTGTTCCATGTGTGTTATGGAGGTAGAAGACTGGGACATTTCTACTTTTCATGAAAAGGGTATTATGCTGCAGAGCACCTCGGTGAGCGAGCCTTTAGTGTCCCACAGTGTGTGTGCGCAGTTCTGTTTGTGGATGTGTGTCCACACCGTGATAATATTTGCCCCAGTTTTCAGTGCAGGAATAAGTCCACTCTGTTTATAAAATACCTCGCGTAGCTATAATATGTGTAAACCAATCTGTTTTAGTGAATTGCTCTGCATTTATGAACTTTACAGAGTCAACCCATGTGGTTCACTGCACTGAAAAAAGTCAGTACTGTACTGTGCATTAATCATACACTCACAAAACCTTCCATTGTCTCAATTTACTTCAGTCGACCAGACCATGTCACATTTCGAGATGCTGTATTTTATTGCATTAGCTTATTGTAAAAGATACTTCTATCAGATTTAATCCACACATTCTATTGTATTTGAGATTTCTTTAATTGTCTCAAAGTGAAATGGTGAATGCACATATTTCTAGTCGGCTGCATTAGCATGCCTAGCCTCAGTGTCGTTGTAGTTCTGAATACATGCCTTCATCTGTCCATGTGTAGAGGATATGTAGACTGTTGAAGCATATGTATCTGTATTAGCAAGAGCAGCAGTGGAGCAAAAGCTTGAGTATATGTTTGTAGCCCCACCCAGAAGTGTAAAACAATTCAGAGCAGAACGTGGTCTGAAGAATGAAGCGGAGAAGAGGCACACAGGATGCAGTGTGGACACCATGAAAGGATGGTTTGTGCACAGAAAAATATGAGGCCGATATTTTCTTGACATGGATGTTCCTCCAGTTTTTCAAAGGACCGGGCTCCTCAAAAGGCAGTCTGTCTGTGAGCTTGGCTAAACATAACATAACCTCTCTGCCTCTGTCTGTTGAATAGAGCTTCTATATGAGGTGGCAGAGCAGCCTTTGACGGCTCATTCCTGTAACTATAAGGTCTGGTCCATCCTCCTCCCCTTCTCATCTCGTCATTTACCTGTTATAATCTAAGACTGTGTTTCAGTTTTAATTCTACATTGTACGATTTCTCATGTTTTTGTCTCATGTGTATTTTTGACGTGATGCCACCACACTGCATTTTGTCCTGAGCTGGGTTTTAGGGAGTTTGACCTTACCCCGAGGCATGGTCCGATGACAGAGGAGAAAACAACTCTGTAAAAATCACTGTAGACTTCAAAGACTAAATGAATTGTGTCACTTCATCAGACTGGCTTAAAAAACAGATGTAGCTTCTGTTACGGATTGGCAGGCTCTCTGGATCTAGCAGTCCCCTATTAATGTTCATATCAGATTGAACTATGCTCCTACTTTATGTCGCATGAGTTTGTGCATAAATATAGTTTTCCTGGATAGTCTGTCAGAGAGTCTGGATGTGTGACAGAAACAAGCATTTAAGATATAAAAATGTCTTGAACCTGCAAATGTGAGTTATGAACTACAGAACCAGAGCCAGAGACACATCCACATTAACATTTCAAACTGAAGGGACAGAAACACACTGCCTGTTCCTTGGTTACATAGGTGATGATTTAGTGGGTTTTGTGTGTGCATAGTTAGACGATATTGCTCCAAGACATTCTGTATTTCCAGAATGATGTACATGTATGACTGGAGTGTGTGCCAGCTTCATAATGACAGACTGTCTGTAAAAGATGCTATTCCTAGTCACTGTTATTTAGTTACTTCAAGGAAGTCAATGTAGGAGGGCGTGGAACCCAGCTGTGAGCTTTTATATGTGAAGACCTGTTCTATATCAATGCAGCATTTACAGTACAGTAAGAATAAGACACTTTAATTATATAAAGTGCAATACAATGAAATGTTTGCTGTCATAGAGATATAGTGTATAGTGTAGTCATGTCTAAATCATGATGGATGCTCTTTTGTCGCAGTGCCTATTATGACATGTGTGTGAAGATGCATGACAAATACATAAAGTCCGTGTAATGATCAGCAAACTCTATCAAACCTTTGTGTAATGAGCTTCAGTTCATTTTGTAGATTTCTGAAGTGAACAGAAGGAACCACCTCAATACATCTGCAGTTATAGGGCCATTCATCTGTGGTCTTTAGTTTTTATAACCTTAACTCTATATCACTACATACATACACGGGGGATTTCCAGACTTTCAAAGAGTGACATTAAACATGATGATAGTTTGTAACATAAGGCTTCCTCACCACTGTCACATATGTGTTAATTATAAGAGACACTGACACTGGCTAGACTTCAGATTTAAGACATGACTAAGGCTTTCGAATATATATGGAGAAATACATACTCAATACATTTATAGTAGAATTCAATCCTACTGATGACTGATTATTCTATAGACTGTCACAGACGGTTGTCACTCATCACATCATGTGGTGCTTATACAAGCCTTTGGGATGGGCTTATAATGTCATGCTTCTCGCAGCGTGTCACTGGGAAACACTGACTGTTTTCTGGTCAGGGCCTTGTGATTCCCTTTTGTGGAGTTAGTATCCACCCTTATTTCCAAACCAAGACTTAGACTTCAGCCCTGAAACCACACAAGACTGATCTACGCTGGCATCATTAGTGCAGCTAACATAGGCGACTCTAACCACATAATGGTGTACTGGGGACACTGGGCCACTGGCTAACAGCTGTTTGTCAATAAGAGACATACATTTAGAGACGGTCCCTTATACTCACTAGTGCTAGGAAGACTTCTGTGCAGGAGGTATAGTAGATGTCACTATTACACATTTAATAAAACATTTGTAATACAAAAATACATGCTTATGTATGTACAGGATATCACTAAATGGTACATGTTCCAAACGCATTAAACAATAACATACAATATAAACAATAAAGACAATACATCGTTTAACTATCCCCAGATTATATATGTCTGTTTTGCTTCTACAGCTGGTAAGACTTAACAATACAAACCTTCATTTTATATTATATAAATACTGAAAGGTACTAATAATCGGCTTTACTGAGCATGGGTACACATAATGCCCATTCTGTCTGTATACACATGGAATTATAAATAAATTGTAAGTATAGAGTACGGGTGAAAATTATGACTTGTGGTACGGTTATTTGCAGGCACCATGGTTAGCCCAGCAGATGGAGCGGGGCAGACAGTGAGAGATCATGGTTTTAGGGGAATGGTTTTCACATTTATACCCATTTAGACATCTGTATTTTATATAAGGGGAAGCATTTAGGAAGCTGTGAAATTGGGATTATGGTGAAAGTATGAATTTTGTCGACTCCGTCTGTAACAGCGTCGTCATTGTGTTGAAGGTGAGGGGTGAGGGGTCAGCTGGAGTGTGTGTCTGGTATTTGGCACAACTATCAGAGAACCATTACTCAAGGCAGTTCGTTCGGTTGATATAAGACCATTGTTTTAATGTAGTTATCACAATTACATGTTGAGAAATATATGAATGATGTTAAAACAACACATTGCAGCTTTAATGAAAGAGATGATTTTACCAATAAAAAATGTAATTCATTCATTCATCTTTACCTGCAGATTCTCATTTGGGGGCGTAGTGTCTAGAGCGAAACTATGGGCCTTAAGTAGGGTACACTCTGGATAGTGGACAGTCAGTTGCAGGGCTTACACAGAGACGCTCACAGGCAGACCACCAATCACTCTAACATTCATTCACCAGGGGCAATTTAGAGCTTCCAATTCTCTTAGCACATGCATGTCTTCCGATGGAGGGAGGACGTCAGAACATTTGTATATTTTTACTTTTGGAACATACTGTCTAGCTTCCTTTTCTTTGGTAGGCCACAGAAGTAATTGTAGTTTTCCCAAACAAGAGAGGTCCTTAAATAATTATACAAAACGATAAAGTCACACAAAGTAAAATATGCACTACTGGTTAGCATTTAACCAAACAACTTTCAGCACTACACTGATCCACATATTGTGTGCTGGGTCACTTATATGGGCTGTATATGATGGTATAGGGGAAGCGCATTCTTATCTCACATATATTATTATCTAGTCATTTTTAAGAGTTTTTAAGTCATTCTGTATAGCCTTCAACAATCTGCTGTATGTGTGTGGTCAACTATTGTAGTGTCTTCATCCGGGGAGGTGTTGTTGAGATAGTGTTAGCAATGTTTATGTAGTTTGTGTTTGCAGAGTGAACGCACATGTGAATACTTAATTGTGAAGCCCTGCACATGACACCTCTGTCACTCAGCTGTCGGCTAATCCACTATTATTCCTTGAAGTAGCTCCATCTAGTGGCAAATTAGTAAAAGTGCAGAAATCAGTTTAAAAACTCTTTATCCTGTCAACAGCAGCTCATCTCAAGTTACAGTGGCTGGCATTCTGCCTGGTTCTCTGTGTGGTCACTGTGGTGTGTGGTCTGAGTTTGGTCAGTTGTGTCTTTGTTCAACATTGAGGTTAAGGTCACATGATAAAAAATCTATAAAGAAAAAAATCAGGAATTCAAAAATGAAATTGCAGTTCCAATTTTACAGTCCATGGGATCAACAGGGCACTTATGGTCAATGATTGTTGCTGAAAGGTTTTTCTAAAATAAGAAAAAAAATCTTCATATTGAATATTTTACGCTTTATTTTGTAGAAGCCAGTGGAGGGACAAACGTAAAACTCAATTACCATTGGTCAAAGTGGTAGCCCACAAAGTCTGATCTGATGTTACTGTAGAGGCCAGGGGGAGGGACTAAAGTAAAAAGTAAAATAATGAATTGAACAGGGTCAGATACAGCCTTTTTAACGAGTTAATATTTTTACACATATTTTTATATGTATTGTGACAGCAGTTCAATTGCCCACCTTCAAAAGGCTGCTGCAATCTGCGAGTACTTATGAAAGAGAGACGCAAGACATGAGCCAACATAAAAGCAGACATTTTGTTTTTCTACCTTGTCTAGTTTAATTTCTACCACTTGGTTTTATGAGAGGCATTGGCGTAGAACTATGCCAGTCTTGTGTGAGAATGTACTTCTGTGGTCCTAAGTGTGTTATTTTTGTGGGTGTGTTTCTGTCGTGATTGTGGCCCTTCGGGCAGGAAGGGCCCCGGCTGCAGATGTGAGGTGCAGAGCCAGTGGGGGAACAGAGCTGCACATTGTAGCAGGCTGGCTGGGGGGAGTTATGTGTGCAATCTGATCCAGGATCCTGCCATGGCAGAACCACACTGTCTACTGTCACTGCCTGACCCCAAAACACACACTGCGGACCGGCCCTCCCTCTTCCTCTGGTGCCCTCTCATCACTTCACACTTTTCTTTCATTCCCAGCATTCCAGTGAGATCTGCAAAACTCCTAGAAAGTTGGACACTTAACTGGATACTCTGGGAAAGTTGAGGTTATCCCATTTTGCCTGCAAAAGATTAATTAATTCAAGCTTAATGATTTCCTTGTATATTATATTTTAGTGTCGATATCAACACTTGAAAAAAAACATATTCTCTAGAATTAATAATTATAATTTCCATTTCACTCCTATAACCGTAATATGGCACAGTGGTGCAGTGGTTCGCGCTGTCCCGGTAGAAAGTTCCCAGGTTCGAGTCCCGGACCGGGCACCAGGTTCTCTCTGTGTGTGCATGTTTCTCCCCGTGTCTGGGTGGGTTTCCTCTGGGTACCCTGGTTTCCCCCATCAACCCAAAACATGCCCTTTAGGTTAATCCTCCAGCTAGGTGCATCCTGACCAAGATCCCAGCTGCCCACTGACTGAACTCACTTTCTGCGGTATTTTATAAGACACTCTTTATTTTGTGGTACACTCTAAATCCAGATTCCATGTTTGAACTAGGATTTCAAGGAAACTAACTAATATCATGCTTGACAGTCTTAAAATGTAAATCAGTCAATCAAAACCACTCAGTGCACAAAAGAATTTAGGTGATTTTGGCTCAGTGTAACTCCTATTATATGTATTGTATGTATTATATGTATTATATGTATTATATGTAAATACATGTAACACACTTGTCTGTAGTGTGACTGCGTTCTCATCCACATTGAATATTTAAACCTGCCTCTCTTTAAATTTGATACATTTGAGCAGAACAGAGGACACTGTGATTTGAGCTGGTCTTTGGTAAAACCTGTCTCACAAATCTGTTTTGGACTGAGGCCCGTTGGTCTTGGCACAGATGGTGCTTTCTCAATAGCTCTGTTTGTACAGTCGCATGCATTGTCTTCACCACCTGCTGTTGACTCTGTATGTTGGTCTCCCAGGGGTATTTAATGTTGGGAGCTGTTTTGTGTTTTAGGGGCAAAATAAGGTCAGAGCATCTAAAACAAGGGCTCAGCTAGAAAATATGCATTTGCCCCATGTAATCACCTATTTATAAACTGCTGTCCTGTCCCAGTTCAAACAAAAGTTTTGAAATCATGGGTTTTCTCTGGACAGTTCAGCTTTCTTCCACCACCCAACGGGATACAGTGTAAGTATAGAAATGGTCAATTGTAGAGAATCTCGTCCCGTCTGAGGAAGTGTAAAACAGACTTTTGTCTCTGCACCAACCAGCCATTGTTTCCAAGTGTTACCCCGAGCCCAAAGTTTTGTTATTTAGCTTTCTTATTTTTAATTTAATGGTTGATAATTGTACCGTGTTATTTCTCTTCCCTAGACCCAGTGGATGTGCTGCGGGCTCTGCAGGTTCCCTCTCTCCCCGAAGGCGTGAAGAAAGTGCCAGGTTTCTGTACATCCCGTCGCTCCAGCAGTCCCGACCATGCCTACCGTATCACCAAGAAGGCCCAGATCTCTGCCCCCACCAAACAGCTATTCTCAGGTTTGCTTTATATGCATTCAATAGACTCGTTCAAATGTTTGTCATATGGAATGTTCAAAAGTCCGGAATGGGAGCGACTGGAGCAACTTTACTTTACAAAAAAATAAGATTTGTGATGAGAGATAAAAACTATTGTGGTCGTCAACATTTCCGTGAGTGCTTGTCCAGTGAAACCTGAAAATTAAGATCTTTTCCACCAGCCAAAAGTCTAACTGTTACACATGTGTACATTAAATAAACATACAATGTGAGGTACAGTCACTAATGTTTCCTACCCAGGCTCTGACATCACCTACATGT
>JAVQKC010084347.1:0-34239 GCA_036025475.1 Philypnodon macrostomus | reverse complement strand
TTAATGTACATAGGCACATTACAGAGGTCAAATAAAGAATGCCTCTATAGTGCCCCCATGTTTATGACCCCTATGGGACCCTGGACACACTTACTTTGGCAGAGAGCAATGCAACTTGGTACAGTGATTACCTCTGTAGCGCCCCCTATAGAGTGAAAGAACAATGAAGTTTTAGGGAATTTTACAAAATTTGGCAAAAACATTCTTCACAAATCCAGACAAATCAATATTTCAAACAGACCATGACTTATGTGTCATGGTTTGGGGGCGAGGCCTCTTAATTGCTTGTTAACAATATACAAACCCTTAGAAATCAAACAAAGTCTTGTTAAGGTGCCCGTTGGTGACAGTTGTAGCAGACGTATGGGGCCGTTTCGCCGATATACACCTTGCTGTTGGGGATGACAGCACAAGGCCGTCATAGTTGTTATTGTATTCTTTCTGGCTTGTGGCTATTCCAGCAACTAAGGGGACGTTAGAAGGTTCACACCCAGGACATTGACAGTTGGGCTGAAACAGAGACAGAGCAGTTTCCACCATTATTTAATACAGGGAGATATAGACTAAATGTCCATTCACACACATTCATGTATATGAATAGTGGGTGGAAGCCATAGCACCTGAAGAGAACCAACAAAAATATGGGGAGGATGCCCGGACCGGATAGTCGCGGTCCTTCTGTGTGGAGTTTGCAAGTTCTCCTCGTGCCAGCGTGGGTTTCCTCCAGGGACTGTGGTTTCCCCTACAATAACTTCCCTGTTGGTGCAAGGACTCCGCTGAAAATGAGATTCTGAATCTCAGTGGAACTTTCCTGGTTAAATAAAGGTCAAATAAAAAAAATGAACAGACACCTCTCACAGAGCTTGTAGGAGAGAAAAAAATGAAGAAAAATAGAATCAATAGGATTTGGAATGAGATGGCTAAATGAGTTCTTACAAAGTGAATGAAGCTTCCCCCCACCTCTACTTGGCGTGTCCTGGTGACAAAACAGCAAAGTTGCATTACTAAACAGTATGACACCCAATGTTTTGACCCACATAATGTAAACAAAGGCAGTGGGTCAGAGTCTGTAGGCTGACAGCTCTGGTATAGTATTGTGTTTATGCCACAGTCGGTCTCACACATGGTGGCTCCGGTCTAACCCCTGCCCAGGTGTTCCCTCTCCCCCATCTGTTAAGTCGGAGCCCTGACACTGGAGCAGGTATCAGCCGTGCACTTACCGGAGGCCTAGGTAGACAATAATTAAAAAAGAACTAATTTTAATTTACCAATCCAAATATCACAAATTCACCCAATTCATTTTGGACATACCCCATTTTCCACAAATTCACACTATAATTAACCATATTTCTAACGCACAGATATACAGTATTTACGTACAAAATGGCAGTATAAATGAGCCTTTAACATGCAAAATGAACAATAAATTATGTAATACATTTTAACTGTTTGCCTTATTTTACTTTTCAACTTTAGCCTCAAGCGTTGGCCGAAGAATATTTTCATGTGGATGTAAATATTTGTCCCGGAGACCCAGAAGGAACCCACAGTAACATGGTAAGGACAAGCAGACTCCTTGCAAATTGACTGTAATCAGCCATACCAAAATTCAAACCCATAACCTTCTTGGGGAAAGTCAGGGGCACCAACCACTCGGCCAAACGGTCTTACATTACAGGCTCGGATGAAACATGTTCATGCTTATTTACACATTAATGTGATGTCTCCACAATTATCACCCCTACTGTCAAGGTCAGACCCAACCATCAGTGTTGTCCCTAATTATACATACACAGAAATGGCAATTCAGTTAGTCATTTAGCCAATGTAGCCAATTTCCCCAACACCAACAGCATGGGCTCTCTGCAGGCAGATTTCACATTCTTTATTGACCCAGAGTTGTGTGCTCCCAAGTCAGAGCCAGCGTACCTGAGAAGAACCTGCAGTAACATGGGGAGGACATGCAAACTATATTCAATGGACTGGAGTGTAGCCAGCCCAACATACAACCACCTTAATGAGACAGTCTAATCTCTTCTTAGCAGATAGGATATAATTATTAATATAATTCTATTCCGTTGTATCACTGTCAGGTATGTTTTTGTATTTCTGGCCTATTTTTGGTATGTGTAAGGTAGTGGACATTTGCTGGGCATTTTCTGATGCATTTCTTGCAAAAAGCAACATTAAATGAACAAATAACTGGATTCCATTTTGAATAACCACACTAGCCATGCAGCTTTACCCATTGGAGCTCTCCATTGTGTTTTATTTTTGTCTTTAGTCCTTCCCAGATCATAGCTAGAGATGACTTTATTCAGCCATCATATGCTGTGTGGCAGATGTCGTGGTCTTTATTGTCACTGTGATTTATTGGTTCAGAATGACCACAGCCAAAGGGAGAAACTCATCAAAAAGCGTGGCCTGGATGGAGGAAGGAAGAGGGAGCTGCTTCATGCCAACAACTCCAGAGCAACTTTCATCCCCTGCCTCAAAGGAGCATACATTTAGCTGCTGGTTATTGTTTGGCCATCTGCTTTATATCCAGCCGGTATGAGCTCACCGCAAAGCAAACACCAACACTGTGCCAAGCCGCATCACCTTCCCTTATGCCCTGATAATTCAACCCTACTGTGCTGCATTGCTTACATTAAAAGGGGTCATAATCATCTTATTTTGATTATTCCTCATCAAAGACTATACATAGTTTGGGATAATACTTTATTCCGAGTCTCAGGAGCATAAACGACTTCCTTAGAGTGAAGATACAGCACTGTTTTTCATTGTTCTTCAAGTGGGCATGCCAGCTATAGGAGGAAAAGACCATTGTATAAAAGAGCTCTGGAAGAAGGCATACTATTTCACTTTTAAAACTAACTATGATTAAATAAGTCTTAACGGGAACTTGCAGAGTCACACGTTTGTACTATCATGTTGGAAAAAAATAGATGGATTGCAGAGATTTCCACCATAGCATTTAATTAACTAACCACAGAGTCAGTGCCCTGTTGTGATTAACGGGGCACTACTTTATTGTTTGGATATGAGAAATGCATAATAGACTAATAATAAAATGATCTCTTAAAAGAAAATTGCTTTTGGGATTATTTTTTATAACTTCATTTGATTAAATATAGTGGTGTGTGCTGGGTGTTGGTGAACCACAGAGCTAGCTTTGTTACCACCATAAGTGTCCCTTATTATATTGGCGAAACAACTATATTGTGGAATCATGTCGGTCTTACTTGTGAACGCGATAACTCAAAAACAAATTGCCAGATCATTTTTAACTTATGCACACAGGTACATACCATAAAGATGCCAAACCGCCTTGATTTTGGTATTTCTACGATGAATATTAATTAAGTATTTCATTAATTTCTGCCCTAAACTGTGAAAGCAATAACTCAAAAAGTCTTTGCTGAATCTTTTAAAAAAAATTCTAGACAGTTCAGTATCATGTATCATGAAATGGATTGATTTTGGTACTTCTACGATTAATGACAATTAAATAATTAACTAATGAATGACCTTTTTTTGCATAATGATCCAGGCTAGTGTATATTTAATGTACACTGGAGAAGTACTGTAGGGGTTGCAAATACTTTACCCGATCAGGCTCAAATCTGAAACACCTAATAACCCCCCGGCTCTGAACACATCTGACCAATATGATGGCAGTTACCTCTATAGTACCCCCCATAGACTGAAAGAAGAATGTAGTTTTAAGTAAATTTACAAAATTTGGAAAAAAAAACATTCTTCACAAACATCAATAAAGTCAAATAGGCCCTTCCCATGTTTGTCGTGGTTTGGGGGCGGGGCCTCTCAATTGCTCGTAAACAATATAAAAACCCTTAGAAATTACACAATGTCTGATTAAGGTGCCCGTTGGTGCCATAGCAGTTGTGGCAGACCTATGGGGGCGTTTCGCCGATATACACCTTGCAGTCGGGTACGACAGCACAGGCCTAGTTTTTTATTAAGAAGGTGTTTTAACTGAGATGCCTAAAGTTGTGAAAGGAAATGCTAATAGTATGTTTCATGATCTCATGAATATATTGTAGATAACGGAATTGTATTTAATGATATTAGCATTTTTTTTTGCCATGATGTATGTATGTGTATGATATCCAATTTGCACATTTGTAGAGCTGATGCAATTGTGATGTGGAGCAGCAATTAAGAAAAAAAAAAAAAAAACCTTAATGATATCTTCCATGAACAAATATTAGCTTGTACACTGCTATACATACTTGTAAGGCCTTAACATTTAAAATATGGCATATAACACAGTAAATAGTAAATCCAGATTGAAGTTTACCTTTTTACATAAAGTAAATAAAAGTTTTATCCTTCCTTTTTGAAGCTTAACCCTGCAAGTTTCCTTTGTAAGAAAGTCTTTTTTGTGGTTTTGCAGAGTGGCATCAGTAAAAATCCAGTTTGGTGTCACCTCCATTGAATATGTGCATACACTTTGGCCGTTTATCACATCCACCTTTACTGAACTGCCATTTGAATATGATAAATGGACGTCAGAGCAAAAACATTTCATTTCTCAAAGTCTTATTTCAACATTTTTACATCCAAGAAAAAAAGGTCTTAGCGTGTGCTGAAGTCAGTGAGGTGGAGGTGAACCGAGGTGCAGATATGGCTCTCCTTTCAAAGCATTCAATGGTATGTTTTTAAACATTTCCCAAAGACCATCAGATCTAATTATTTCCAGGAAAGCTGTGTTTTTTTTAGTCAGTAAAATGGAGACATATTTATTAAAAAACAACCTTTTTCTTAACCTGGGAAAGTACTCACCTTCTTACAGTTGATCATTGTTTGCATTGGACGTAGGAGTGAAATGGGTGTGGCTAGCAGGGGGATCCAGGGCCTTAATGTGCAAGAAAGCAACATGTCTCAAAAGTAAGATTTTTTTTAATCAAATATAAAACATGAGCTGCTTATCTAGATGTCTGCAGTTTTGTATTTGATTATTTATTCAACTTTGTGTCATGTGTCAAATGAATAGCCTGTTTTTGGAACAGTAATTGTCTTCTTTTCTGACATTCCTTGTTTTGCTCTGCACCGTGACCTGGGTCAAAATGATAAAACATCTCACCAAGCAAAATGGCAAACCAAATACAAACATAAAAAAAAAAAAATGGGATATAAGGTTTGAGACGATGTTTCATAGAAAAGCATAGTGTAGACTTTAAATGGTACTTTTATAGCCTGTACCTATATGGCTGTTCCTGGACAAGAGTTTGTATAGATTATATGATATGTGTTATGGTTCATAACTTGCTTTCAGCTATTGAGCTATTACATTCAAAACCTTTACCCTTGAACTTGACCTATACCCATGCATGGATGAATGAGGGATTGCATTAGTCCAACCAAACAAAAACTATATAAAACTTGCTTATAAACCGCTAGCTCTCAATAATAATGAATCCCAACTGAGCATGCTCGAGCACCACGGCTTACAGTATGCTTATGAGTTCACAAGCGCACTATCATTTACTTCCACATGCTTCACAATGTTCTGTAGACTGCTGTTAGGCCCATTAGGGAGATGAATTCATTCACTCATCATTTGCATAAACACCTGTCAGTGCTTTGTCTCCCACTGATACCTAATGAATTTCAGGCATTGGGTGTTGTGTGTAGTCGGAGCTGCTGCCACTCACAGGGTGTCCTCTGTCGACTCCGGAGTGTAGATTTTGTCTCAATCCAAATTGCGTGCAGCAGGTTAGAGTAACTAGCAGAGTAACGCCAATTTAAAACTATCGACGCTAGGCTGTTGTGTTTGGTTTGGGATGGCCCCTATCTGCAACCAAAATCAACAACAGCCTTCTAACAATGTATTTTGGAGAGGTGTAGTAAGTGTGTGTGGAAACAAGGCTTCAAAGTTTTGAGAGATAGAGTAATGACTGAGCCAGTAGGCAAAGTTTGGTAATATACATTAGTAGGAGACATTGAAAAATGTGGGTCTAAATAAGTGCATATTTATCTCAAACTACAAAACACATGATGTACGTTTGAAGTTGTATAGTTTTTGGTTACACTTTATTTTACATAGCCCTTAACTACATTGTATCTACCTCATTAAGTATAATGTAAAGTTATGGGTAGGTACAATGTAGTTACATGTTATTACAGTTTTCTACACAGTGTATTACATTGTACTTAATGAGATAGATACAATGTAGTTAAGGGCTAAAGAAACATGCCTGTTTGAGAAAAAGCTTGGGTTGGGGTCATGGGCCAAACCACTCAAATGCAAATATATTTAACCAGTTACCTGAATAGTACAGTATGGGCATTTTTTAGAAGGTGATTTGTAAGTAAATATACATACACATTAGTGGTGTTTACTGAGCACATGAGCCATACAAAGTGTACTGTAACTGTAACCAGATTTTAGGTTGGGTTAAGTGTTTATGCATCTGACTAAATGATCCAAATGTTAGTTCTGGGCACACACACAATTCAAAAGGAAGAAAAAGTATTGCTAAATTAATAAGCCCATAATGCTTAATATTCATTGTACTCTGCTTTTACAAGCCACTAAATGGGAGCTTTTAAGCACTTAATTCAATAGTTTGATCGTCTTAAGAGCCTCCATTAATCTCCAGGTTGAGTTTGTCTGATAGAAGAAATTAGTAGGCCGATCCTGCCACCCTCATTTAAAGACATGACACGCTTCACCTTTATATAAATTCAAGATAGTGTTAGAAATCAATTTGGGAAGCTATTTATCATTATTCTCACATAGACTTGTGCACAGTCCCAAAAAGGCCCTTCACACGGGACACTTTTTACTATTCCATCCAAATTCTTAGTCCCCTTTAATATGCTGCACAGTCTAAAATTAAATTCATCTTTAGAATCAAGCCCATATTCTTTCCCCCTTGATGTATTATTTGCATCTCCCAGGCTAATAAAAACGCATTGACTTTAAAATATGCTCTGAGTATATGATAAAAACCGTATTGAGTGCATTGGGGGAAAGGAGAAAAAAATTATGAAAAAAAAATCCAAGGCTCTTGAATGTGATGAGTCGGTATAGCACAGTTTGTTATAAATACTGCCTTAGACTGACTGGCTATAGGGGCCATGCATCACCTGGGCAGATAGGGCCGGTAAAGCGATGATGCGTGTGTCCTTGGCATAGAGGAAGAGAGGGGGCCCCATAGCTTTTATCTCTGGCAGCATCAGTGGAGAATAGCCACGCCGAGGTCAGTCTTGAAGGTGAACCATCAGCGGGGTGCTTTGCGATCATAATGTATCTAGTCGACGTGCTGTCAGTAAGTGGCCGGAACGCATTGGTACAGTTTGTTAAACACTTGCTTAATGAAGCATTTGCTGAGAGGTGTTTTTGAAAGATTTCTTTGGAATATGATGTAAAAAGTTGTTTGGAGGCTTTGAATGAATATAGGGCAAGGCCGTATTCATAGGGTTGATTTCATGCATTTTAGACAGTAGGGACTCATACAGCCAAGAATATTGAGAAAACATTGGTTTTAAAATTGTATTGAATCACAATCTTTTGACCAATTTGAAAAATGCAAACTTTACATAAGCAGGTTATCGGTGAAAGACTATATCCTTGTTAATGCTTTTTTTTATGTTTAATTTCAATGTAAAGGCTATTAAATTAGGTGCAGTGTGGTTAGCACTCCTGGCTGATTGCAATCTGTCTATGAGTATGTATGTCCTTCCCATGTTAAGGTCCTCTATGGCCTTCCTTCCCCGGTTCAATGACAAGAATGAGTTAGGATATTTACTCTAAAATGCCTAGTTAATGAGAAAGACAGACTTATCTTAAAAAGGTAGGCTAATTTCAATATTTACCCTGATCCTTATACAATTAAATACCAACATATTTTGACAGTCAACTCACATTATACATCATAACGTATGCAGTGGCTCATTAATTTAAAAAGAACAATGGAGGGAGCCTATTGAGGAAGTTTCACACTTTCAACTCACATTACTCCAGTTGTTTCTCAGACACTGACATCAATTAACTCGGGTTGTGATAAATATTCAGAGTTGCTTTCATATCCTGTCATGGGAGAACAAAATGGCGGCAGTGCACATGGCTTACATCTTATTAATGACTCATTTACTTTGATCACAAGCTGTCATTACACTGTTTGTTTCTTTTATTTTGTGCCATTCAACATCTGCCCAGAGACTTTGACAAAATAAAAAATCTCTGACATTTAAAAGTTTAGTGGGAAAAATGATGGAGACGCAACTGTTTGTGGCATGATAAGGGCCTGCCTTAGATGATTGTGAAGCTTAAGTGATTCATGAAATGCTTAATTACATTGTCTCAGAGCTACAATATTTGTCATATCACCAGCTGTTCCCCACCAAAAAACCCTCGTCATCATCGGATACTTTTTTTGGTCTTGTTTATGTAACTCGTAAGGGCAAGTATGTAAATTCGTGAGTCCTTGATATTCCAGTGAAGTCGCCCTAGTTTAGTGTGAGCCGCATATTCAGAGCTCCAATTGAGCCTAATGAATGCTTTCTCCGTTTGGTACGTAGCGACCTTGAGGAAGGCATGTAAAATCATCAGTCTGCAGTCGAACCGATACCGGACGCTTAGAGACGGGAGGATCTATGTTTCGTGGTGTTAATCCGCAGTGTAACTTGTAAAATACATCATGATTCAAAATTTACATATAGAGAAAGATGCCTAATGAGCCAGAGCTGGGGTGTCCTTCAATAAGTCAGTCCAACTGTAGCTTTGCAACTATAGGTGTAACCTTCAGTAGTGCTGTCTATAACACAATATAGCCTATTACAAATTCCGGTTTAAAAATGTAATAGTGTAATCAAAATGTTCTGTTATGACACTAGGAATTAAGTAGAAAAGTATTTTTTAAAATGCACATTTTAAATACATTTTCATTATATTTTATTCACACGTTATACTGATTTCAGAGTCTTATCTTTCCATGCATCAGTTTTAAAACCCTTGGGAACTCGGAGATCTCTCCAGCAGGTCCTAGATAAACTCCATGATGGTCTCTAAAGTGTTGCATCAAACCGGTTCATAATGCTTCATAATGTTCATAAAAGCTTCATAAAGCTTCAATAATGTGGCCGACTGGCAGCTCCATACAAAAGTGTAGCAGAGTTTGATTGACAGCTAGTCAGCCTTCCAAGCTTTGTTTTCCCAGGTCAAAATCCAACATATACATAATTTTTGCTTCAGGAACCGAACCAGAAAAAAAACTAAAATCTCAGCTAAACCTCATCTGAGCAAGGGCCAACTCTTTGCTGGACTTATCTAACGTATAGCGTGCCAAACGCAGTGACCCACAGAACTCATCAGGTATTGTTGCATCAGGAAATTTTATGTACAGTATGTAGAAAATGAAATTGAAATCCCCAGACTAATGTGCAACGATATGTGTAACGACTGGGCATGAAACACTCCATTTGAGATGACAGAACCAGTGAAACCTTTAGCAGCCAAGTATCAGTCAAATCCAATAAGCACGCATCAGGATGGAGAGGTAATCCCTGTGATGGACCCATTCAGTCAGTCACTCGCTGAAGGAAACGTGTTTGTGCCACACACTTGCTGCACTAATCAAATCAAGGGCCAGTGATGGGAGAGGGAGGCCAATGGCTGCTTACTCAATCATTAAGGTCAATAAACTGAGAGTATATTTAGCCTGTGTCTACAGTTCTCTCTAATTCAATCCTTTTTGTATTCACCAACCAACGCTCTGTGAATGGTCAATATTTTTTATTTTTTTTATTTTCAGTAATCCCTATATTGACATAGTGACATCAGGTAAAAATCATGTTATAACTTTGTATGATGTAGTTATTGATTAGCAATTTCAAAATCAGAGTTGTGACCGAAGTGGCTGCGCAGCTGCCATTGTGTTATTGAATTTGCCTGTGGATGGATATAGAGCGATTGTATGCCTGTATGTTGGTATGGCTGACATAACTGACTGAGTATCCTAAACTTGAACTTTGAAATACCTGTTTAATGTTATTATCTACAGATTGAAGATGGCTTTCTGCTTCCTGGCTTTAGTACTAGGTGTAGTCCAATCTGAGACCTCCTTTTCACTTATGGTTATCAATGTATACACTCTATGGCCATATTATCAGGTTGTCAGTGTACCTAATAAAGTGACCTTCTGATTGTGGTGGATAGACATCCAGATGCAAGCAAGCTTATAGGTCTATTTGGCCAATACTACTGATAATACTATCCCCTCTGACCATGCAGACTGAATAGGGATGGCTGAACACAATTTACTAACTATTATTCTAACCAATCTAAATTATCTATCTTTATCCATCTATCCAACTATCCAACTAACTATCCAACCATCTAACCAAATATCCAACCAACTATCCAAATAACCAACCAACTATCTAACCAACTATCCAACTAACTATCCAACTATCCAACCAACTATCCAACTATCCAACCAACTATCCAACTATCTAACTAACTATCCAACTATCTAACCAACTACTCAACTAACTATCCATCTACATTTTCCTTCAGACACATGCTAGTCTTACCTGTGGGTCAGTGTCTTGTAAGAGTGATGTCCTCAGATCCAGTAGCTGTGTTGTGCCAGGGGCAATATACACTTTTGAATTAATTGCCCATGGTAGCTATGTGGTATACCTTGCTTCTAAAACTACTCAGCATCAAAAGTAGACGTGGACTATCCTGGGGCATCGGAGTACATTTTAAGAGGACATGACATGATCTGACATGGAAGAAGATTAAAGTTTTGTCATTGTTGTATAGGCTTACGTGTAGTCTTGTTAATGCTTTCATTACCTCTGCCAAGAAGGTAATGCTTTTGGTAGTGTTTACGACCCTGGCTCAGGAAACAAAATGCACACACCAAACCAAAGCTAAACAAGAACAAACTTACCCAGGCGCACAGAGTGGAGTGGGTGGGTCCAATCAAAGACTAAAACTAGGTATGAAGTTGCCAAAAGAATCTGTATAATACTGTGTGCGCGTATCAGTGGTATAATGCTGCTGAATGTGAATGAAAGATGAGTGTGTAATGTTGTAAAAGGTGTGAACACAATCAAAAGGAAGAAAAAAGCCAAACTATACACAGAGGAAAACCCAACTAGACAATTGCATCTAAACCAGAAACAGAGCAGACAGTTGCCCAGTGGCAGTTGTGAGGTCTTCACATGGCTTCGAGCCTCACTCGGCTAGTGGTGGAGACCTAAATAGACGCCTGACTACTGGGAGACCTGGGGCCCACAGGTCTGCTAGGCCAGGTAATCTACGCTAGTATCGATAGTATCTACTACTACCATTACTACCACCACTACTGCTACAATTTATAGAATTTTGGAAGTGATTTGAATCATCTAGATCTATATCCAGGATTTTCTGTCAGCAAATTTACTCAATTTGGATGAAATTTTCAAGGAATTATGCTGTGCCAGATGACATTGTTTTAACAGTGTTGCATTTGTGGTTTTGGTAACCTCTGATTGTATTAGGAATATTTTAATGATTTTAAATTGAGATCATTAATAGAAACAAAGAAAGTCACTGTTTGATCATTTTTGTCCAGTCCCACAGAAGGTTCAATTTTTGGTTTTAAGAGTGTTTATAGGGGAATGCGCTGCCTTGGCGGAGGTCTGTGCTCTGTACTTTCTAGTTCTGAATTAGTTTCTTTTGGTTTTTATCGGTTTTATTCTTGTATTTGGTTATTGTTGTGGTCCATGTTTTGCATTTCATTTCTCATTTTTTTAAAAAATCTATATTGCCTCACTCTAAACACCTGTGCATCTCCATTTACTCCTTGACTGCAAAAGCCCAATCCAGCTCATCGACCGTTCAAAAAAACTCTTCTTTACATAGATTCTGCTGGAGTGCAAACGTAGAACAAGTAATAAAACTCTTTAAGTCAAAGGGTTAAAGCAGAAATCGGTGTGTTAAGGAGGGCCACAGAACTTTGACCCCTTTACTGTGGGCTGCCTTTGAGATGACCCTAGATCGATCGGTTGCTGGCCAGTTAACACACCGTACTCGCTTGAAGAGAGGTGAGGCGAAAGGACAGTCCTCTGACTCCAAACCGACTCAGTCACCACAAATAAAGGCTGGCGTGGTGCTTTTTGATGCCAACATTTGTCACTGAAAGAAGAGGAATCGGCTCATTTTCAGCAGCAAAATCAATTGTGTAGCTGAACTGCTTAGGTGTGTTGGGAAGTCATTTTTTTTATAGAAAGGCCATTTCTAAAGGGCAGATCGTGTTATGTGTAGATTGAGTCAGACTCTATCAGATGCATTATTGATTAAAAATGTATGTACAGACTATGTGTTAATAATAATAATAATAATGCATTAATTTTATACAGCACTTTTCTCAAGACTCAAAGACGCTTTACATTACATTATTCATTCATTCCCGGTGGTGGTAAGCTACTTGTGTAGCCACAGCTGCCCTGGGACACACTGACAGAGGGGTTGGCTGCCAGTCTGCGCCTACAGCCCCTCCATCCACCACCACATTCATTCATTCATTCATTCATTGGCAATGCGGGTTAAGTGTCTTGCCCAGGGACACAACGACAGCGTGTGCTTGGACGGGGACTCGAACCACCGACCCTATGGTTGAAGGGCAAGCACCTACCCACTGCACCACTGCCGCATAATAGAACTATACATAAACAATATGCATAGGCAAACAAAATAAAGCATACCAATGAGGTTTTTCAAAATTATTATTGCTGTTACTGAGAAAAGCTAGTGACATTTACAATAAACTGTAAAAATAATTATTATTATTTATGTTATAATTTTAGACTAACCAAAAGCTTGTTCTCTTCAAAAGATTTGACACCATACCGTAAGTACTACACCTTCACAATTCATAGTCACCAGTTCTCTCAACAAATACATGTCTTTGGACAGAAGAGAACCCACAGTAACACAGGGAGAACATATTGGGAGGCCAATATCAGCCACTATGCATCATATCGTCCCCTTCGAAGTATAAGGTTCTATCTGACATTTTTGGCAAAATTGAGTTATTTACATATTCCTATATTTGGATACTTAATCTTTATAATAGCAAGTGTATTGTTGAGTTTTCTTCATTTTTAAGCTTTTTTTAGGCTATGTAAAAATATAAAGTTCTATCTGTGATATCAAGCCTGTACTTTTTAAAGTGGATTTACTTAAAAGTAGTCAGGACGCAGCTAGAACCTTATAATTCTAAGGGGACGATATGGCATTGTATCATTATTATGTTAGAGCACTCTTCACAACAACAGAAACCTCCCAATGTTCCCTTATGTTCATTGAAATTATCTCAATTTCCACCTTTCATCCAATTTTTTGGCATTTTCCAAAGTCTACTCACTTATGCTGACATTTTCATATTATAGATTCTTACATTGATAAAAATTTGCCTGTCTCAGCTTCTACCAATTACTGCATGGCGCATTTTTATGTCCAATGGCTTCTTACGCTGCAAATATTTCATTAGCCTTATCTATTCTGAAAAATCAATAACATGTTTCCCATTTCAAATGCATGTATTAGAGGCACCAGGAAGATCCTTGGACTTGCATTTTTTTTTAAAACATCTTAGATAAGCAAGTATATAGACCCTTTAAAATGTCTGACATATGGAATGTGAAGAGGCAACTGCGAAAAAGTGAGTTAACTTTACAAAAAAGTAGTGTTGAGGGATAGAATAATTCTGAGCATACAATAGAAAAAAACTATTGTGGTCTTCAACATTTCTGTAAGGACTTGTCCAGTAAAACCAGCACTGTATACTAATGTGTACATTAAACATTCATACAGTGTGAGGTACAGTCACTAATGTTTCCTAACCAGGCTCTGACATCACCTACATGTAGCAGAGTGGTTGTCATTTGTCAATTTTATTTTCTGGCTAATGCTAATTTCTCCATTGAAAATGTATTATGGTCTTTCCATTATGATCCATTCAGGAATTTAGAACTTTCTGTTTACAAACTATTAAGAAGTCTATAATGTATGCAATAAACACTGTCAATATTCAAACGTGGGATAATGTCATTTTTACAATTTAACTCTAATTATGTGCCAAACTCGCTTAGACATTTTTCTATAGTCTCATTAGTTGATTTTACAATACACTTTTTTTTTTTTTTTATATAATATGCTAACGCAGTCCCCCTTTCCTGAGATGAAAAATGAAAATGATTACTTAATAGCCGATGCAAAAGTGCAGCCATAATTGTCATCTTTAGAAATAGAGATAGTAGTTGTGGCTTCAAAGGGTTATTTATGTCCGGCGAGCGAAATCGAGACGTACCATCTGCACGGCACTGCCAAAAAACTGTGTCACTTTGACGTTGATCAAAGACAGAAGTAGATTTCATAGTGACGGAAGAGGCTGCCAGGATATAGCCGGCCCTGTAATGGTAAGAAGCAAAAATAAATACATGAATGAGTAAATATAGATATCGTTTTTTAGTGGGGTCAGAGCTGGAGACTGGTTTGAAGGTAATGTTGTTGTGGAGAACATGATGGAATCTATCATCTGTCTAAAAAGCAGGCTTGACATGGTGGTTTTGTCATTATTTCTGACACTGACTGCAGTATGGGTAAGCCTTGTGCTAGCCCCAAGCTCACATAAACCAAAGCAGAACAAAGAGTTGTCTTCCATCTGCTTCATAGTCTTCTGTAAATGTCGATATAAATAGTGGTTACATGAACTAGCGGTTTCTTTATATTATCTCAAATCTGTTTTTGACCTCTGGCATCAATTCAATGTTTTGCCACCAGAACCGCTGTTCACTGGATTTTTTTAGTTTTTTTTTAACCTTACATTGTTAAACTAAATGAAAATCCATGTAGAAGTGAACATCTAAGTGTATGGTCAATGTCTGAAATAGTTACAACTTTGGTACCAGTAACCACATCAGTCAACCCAATGCACTGGTTTTTACAATGTCAAGGCTTGATAGAATGTTATATTGACACCACATATAAAAAAAGCATTATTAAAACTCAACAAAACACTTGCTATTATAAAGATTACATATGCAAATATAGGAATATGTAAATAACTCAATTTTGCAAAAAATGTCAGAAAGAACCTTGAAATTCTAAAGGGGATGCAGTTGTCCACAGCCTGTTGACTGAACTTGTGTGTGTGTGTCACTTTTTGTGTATCTGTGCAGCAGCCTCCTTCACAACAGACAAATGTTAAAAGCCACCCCCGTAGGTGAATGTGTTATATTACATTAAAAACACCTCTGTCCCGTGGGTCTCCGCGAGGGAGGGCGTTGGTTGACAGCACAATCCCACACGGTGCCTCCGAGCTGCTGCCTGGTGTCACCTCCGAGCATTAGCTGTATGAAGTCTCACAAAGTAAAGTGGCTAAGCAACTTTTTCACCAATGGAAATAATAAAATGAGTCTGTATCATCAGCAATGTCTCTTTGAAAATGATTTTCAAATTATTTTTTATTTTTTTATTTTTTTATCTGTGTGCAAGCTGTATAGTGTTTAGCATGTGTGTTGAAAATCCTTGGTTTTGAAGCTAGAAAGATAGATAGAACTCTGCATACATTACATTAACAAGTACAACTTAATAACCAAGGACAGGTGAAGTGAATAATGATTAGTAGCTCAAATTAAAAATGTTAAAAGTCATTGTTAAAAAGTAAGCTGTGTAAAGCATGTGTCATAGAGGAAAAGCAGCCTGAGGACATGTTGAGTCACGATCACATGCCTGGTCTATAAACACACTGTGATTGTACGTCTGTGAACAAAGCAATAAAGCCTTTGGTTAAAGTGGCACAAAAGCAATCAACAAAGTGAACAATTGAGAGCATATAAACCAGGTCCACAAGAGCCTTGAAACACAGGTCTAAAAATGGATCTCAATATTGTTTTTTTGTAGAGTGTACTTTAAACTGAACTGCTTCACAGAGGCCACAATAAATCAAAAGTGATGACTGACTGGTTACTAAGTATTAACTGTCAATCACTAGTTTCCTTTGCATATCTTTTGGCAGTTTGCTTGGAACTTCATATGCAGTTATTGATACATATCGCAATACACGCAGATAAAATAAACTATGCGAGCAGATATAGTGAGAATTGTTATTATTATTATAATTTTTAAGATAGATAAATATAATGAAACAATGAATGACGATTCATCCCCTTAGAATTATAAGGTTCTATCTGCATTCTGACTACGTTTGAGTAAATCCACTTTAAAAAGTACAGGCTTGATATTACAGATAGAACTTTATATTTTTACATTGCCTATAAAAAGCTCAAAAATTTATAAAACTCAACAAAACACTTGATATGATGCATAGTGGCTGATATTGGCCTCACAATATGTTCTCCCTGTGTTACTGTGGGTTCTCTTCTGTCCAAAGGCATGTATTTGTTGAGAGAACTGGTGAACTGGAGAACTCTAAATTGTGAAGGTGTATTACTTATGTTGTGAAATCTGTAAAGATTTCACAACTTAAAAGATAAATAACAGAACAGAATAAAAATGACAGAATAAAGATTGAAAAATAGGATCTCATATAGGAACTCAATTCTGCCAAAAATGTGAAATAGAACCATATAATTCTAAGGGGAAGATTTGTATTGTTATGCCTGTTCAATCATTATATTTATTTATGGATACCGCACTCATATATACTGTAATTATGTTACCTGCAGAACTCTACAACAGAAATGTAGAGAAATTATATGTCTCTAGCTCTAACCTCCTTGCCTTTTTATATTTCTATTACAGGAATCACTGTTGTTAGATGGATGTTATAGCAATTGCAATTGTGTTTATACCATGCCAATGCGCCGCACTAACCAGGATTACGTTCTACTGAATTCTGACTGTCTTACATCGGATTTGAATCTCTTTAGAACACTGTATTCTCTCCAAATTTAAAAAGCAAGTTCTAGATAAACTATGAGACAGTCTCCAGTGTGCTATTTACCGGCGTGGCTTGTGGCACCTTTGAAGTTGTGCCGAATTGACAGATTACAATCAGTACTCAGCACTCAGTTCAAAATGTATGTAGAAAAAAATATATAAATATGAAAGTGGGTATTTTGTCATATCACTAAATATATACAAACCTGGACGTAGTAATATTCCTGCCATCTGCTTTAAGATGTTGATTTAGTATACCAATGAGAAACTCTAGCTTTTAGCAATTGGACATTTGGTTCATTTCAGTAGGACAGTTTGATACAGACCTATTGGATTATTTTATTTTTCTCTGAGGGCTACAGTGGGACCGGGGACTGTTGTAGAGGGCCAAGAACTTTTCAGTGTCAATACTAATACTATATACTATTATTAAACACAGTGTCAGACTTGCTATTTTGTGGTAGGTCAAATCTAGTTGAGTGCCCTTACATTGACGTGGTAAATAAATGCATTTTCTGTTTGCTGCCATCAGTAACGAGATGCACGAATGTGAATTGTGCCTTTAAGTCAAAAGGTATTATACAGTACAATTCCTATGATGCGTGTTGATTATCGTTTTTTCCAAGCCATGGACTGGTCGAGGGCCGCATGTGGCCCCTGGGCTGCACTTTGCCCAGGTCTGCTTTGGCCTAATATTCTGCCAAATGCCTCCTTCCAAAAACACCAACACACATTTCTCTTTATATTAAACCTCTTCATGTTAAGCCATTAGAGCATCACAGGTGGAGAGCATCCTCCAAGTTCATCCAATTGTCACAAAAAAATTTCTCCTTGGGAGTTAGGCCATGTCCCCCATAATTATACACATTAATCTTGTGCTAGCCGGCTGCTCGCTAATCAGTTTGTCAAAGTCAGCCAGGATTTCCATTCTAGATACATCCGTGCCTCTTGTCTACTCATTCCTCTGTATTTTTTTTTCTTGTTGGCTTGTATGACGTTACCGGAGGCGACCAAAAGATAGTGGTTGCCAAGTTGTGAGCATATCTCAATGGTTGTGAGGGGGATTGGCAGCCCGCAACACTATCCACAGGAGTGAGTCTCATAGTTGTGAGACACTGCTTAATTTTAGCCGTTCTGGCATCTTCCTCTCGCCTTTGTACGTGTGCCAAAAGGTGCCTCGTGAAGGAATACAAACTTACTACACTTCATCAATATGTAATTGATTAGTCTACAGTCAGATTAGATGAGAGATGGCATGTAGCCCATCATTATTTAAACACTGAATTCTGTAAAAGTGTTCTGTGCATCTTGGGTGTGTGGACATTGGTTGTTCTCACACCTACTGAGCTGTTATTAGCACGAACAACAGCAGCTGTGCAGAGGCCCCTCCGAGTCCACATGGCTTTGTTTTCACATTCAATCACTTTCTCTGCAGCTAATCAGCCATGAAAACCCATGTGTGAACATATCTGCGGATCAGAACAGGGGGCAAACCACACATACAGAGAGGTCAGCTGCAGCCAATGAGCCATGAGTGGGCCATAGATGGTCCTGATCCAGGTTCAAACCAATGTTTTAAAAGGGCTAATGTTATGTGTGATACATACAGTATCCAATTTATACCAGACTTTTGCAGTCTACTTGCGTACAGTCAAAATGAGTGATGGCGAAAGAACCACCTTTAAACGCAATTCAATTTGGTCATCCCTAGTATGTAGTATATACTATATAGCACGGCACTACATAGCAGACTATCGAATGCACCGCTTTTCATGATGCACTATTTTTCATTTTCACTAGACATCCGGCCAACACTACAAACTAGTGTTACCACTATACGCTACACTATAGGGATTAATAATTATATTCAGGCACAGCAGTTATCTTTATTGTGATGAAAAGGTAAACATCTCTATTCTGTATGCATGCACTTGGAAAAGCAGACCTGGCTGAATTAAAACCACACCAATGAACTAATTGCCCTCACTTGGTTTGACTTCTGACAAGAAATATTCAACCAAAAGAAATCCTTTCATTGCTACAGTTAACTGAGGTCACTACAGATGTATGCTTCTACTGGCCACAATGTAAAAACTTCCCCTGTATACAATTATATCTATATACAATCACACCATGCATGTGAAAAAACTTGATTGAGCTACCCCATGCAAACCCTATGGGAACTGTTCATTGTAAAGCAAAGAAAAGGCCACTTTGGTATAATTGACATGGTATGGTTGGTGTCGGTGACGCAAGCCTACCTTATCTGACCCAGGGCAGCCGTGGCTCCTGAAGCAGCTTACCTCCATCAGTGTGCGACTGTATGTGTACGTGTAATACAGGCAATTTATACAATACAGTCTTCACTCATGCAGCACCTCAAATGAAACATGTGAAAGCCAGCAGAGAATGTTTGATGTTCATAAAGACCCTAATCGCTGTGGTACAGGAACAAGGTATCCAGGCAACCCAGAAAAGAAATGCTAAAAGAAAAACAAAAAAAACACAGTATTAGGTTTGGAACGGCATGGTGAGACAATGTTGCTCATACACTCACTGATTTAATGTAGTGGATCAGTTAGGCCTTTCTTTAACCAAGGCTGCAGAGAAATGTGTAAAAAACTAAAAAAATAGATGAACATAATACATGATTTATAATGAGTCGCCTTGGAGTAGTTTTTGGAAATAAGAGACGCGAGTGTGAAAGAAAAAGAGTATCCAGGGCATTCAGATTGTGATAAATGAGATTAGCAGTAATTTGAAAATGCTTTATGTGATATGAATGACTATATATATATTTTAACACTCAGGGTTTTTTAATATATATGATTTAATATTGAAAATAAAGGACTGGCAACAACATAATTCAAATTATTGTCAGTACATTTGAGTTAATGTGACACATAAGGTATACTTTGCTTCATCCTTATGCTTTATCCATTCAATGCAAGCTTTATACTCACTATCCAAAAGGCACTGTGTTTTTCTGGACATGGCGGGCTGTGTGAAACCAATTGAAATTCCAATCACTTCACCAACCAATTATCTCCCCTAAATCAGCACAAAGACCTAGAAAGATCTCCAATGCACAAACAATGACTTTAAATAACCAAGCTCCCTATAGCTCACACCTATATATAAAAATATATATATTTAGATACAGTGGCCAAGGGATGTGACAAACGGCAGTCATTTGCTTGTGGATATGATTGTCACAATTGCCAGTTAATATATATAAAGAATTCTGAAGCCCATATGAGAGGACTGGTATGAGAAAATAACATGCATTTTCCTTGACAGCAATGCATACATAACATAGACGTGGTATAGCAAATTCCTAGTGTGTTCAAATATGTATAGATATTGAAAGTGGGTGTTTGAGCATATAAATTACTGGCTTTGAAAATAATGTAAAAACAAAAAGGAAATATGAAATGTGGGGCCCAAGTCAAATTGATTTTTTTATTGTGTGTTGTTGACAGGTTTTGAAGTGGAGCAGGAAGGTGTGACAGTGGCAAATCAACAGCGACCGAGCGAGTGCATCCACTTCATGCGAGAGAGATGGGAACTTGCCTTATTCAATTTGCTTAATTATATTGTTTTTGAACTGCCTTTCAGTCACTTTGGCTCTGAAAATGAGCGACTCAAATAAAAAGTGTCAGCCCTGTGCCTTATTTGATTTATTTGCTTGCTCTTCAGTGAATTTTAATGGTGAAGGGTCACTTAAGATGCACATGCTAAATGGGATGTACTTTGTAGATACTGGGCTTTTTGACAGTCAAAAGTATTAAGTTTGTTTGTGATGTGGTCAAGTGGTTTGTTTTAAATTCATTTAATTATTCTCAGGCCAAACCAATAAAACCCCCAATTATGCAAACTTTGACTTTTCATAATTTTACAGAAACATACTCACAGCTGATGCAATGACCTTCTCAGGAGCAGAAAAACATACTGTATTTTCCGCACTATAAGGCGCACTTAAATAATCCGGAGCACCTTATATATGGATTCATTCTGGTTGTGCTTACTGACCTCCAAGCAGTTTTGTGTCACACGGCGCTCAAGGCACTCAAAATGTTTTGGTACGACTTCGGTAAACTACAAAGCTCTGGGAGTCAGGAGCGTCGCGGAGTAATACATGCTTCACCGTAACAAAGCCAGGAATCATCACTGAACTGCCAGGTAACAGCAACGACACAGACTCGGATAATGACGAGGGGGATCCGGGCATGCTGGATGCGGTTATCGCCCAACTGTTCAACTCGGACACTGAAGATGAAGAATTTGAGGGATTTGTGGACGAGGAATAAATTGAAAAAAGTGACTGTATTGTGTTGTATGTTACGTGTTATAACTGAATAAATTTAAGTAATTGTGAATACGCTAATGATTGATTTAACGGTATCAGACTGTGTTATTGTGAATACACCATTAACGTTTGAACAATGTTGAGAGTTATTGTGAATACTCCATTAATGTTTGAACAATGTTGAGAGTTATTGTGAACGCGTTTAATAAAGTTTGACTGACTGACTTGTCTGACTGTTTTGTTTCGCTTAATGCGTCCGGTGCGCCTTATGTATGACAACATTTCTGAAATTGTCCAACACCATACAGGCCTGACATAGTGATTTGCCTGTGGTCAGCAGGATGAAAGAGAGCCTCAATTTGAAAAAAAAAAAATCTATTAAAACATTGTTTGAGTTGAAAAATGTATTTTCTCCCTAAAATACAACCATTGCAACAGTTAGACCTGAAAATGCAGTGTACATAGATAGTGAACAATGGCCTCAATAAGTCACACTTTACCTAAAATCAATACAAAAAAATACATCATATTCCATTATTGCATCTATCTGATCGCATTAGGCAGTAACAAGGGAACAGGTGAGTGGGTAGCAGTTCAATCCCAGCCCATAAATAAGGGTTATGTGAGCAGCTGGGGCTCCGGCGAGTGGCTACATCAAGACTGACAGCTGCCAGATCGCTCAGCCACTCATCACAACCACGGCTGACCCCAGATGTCTACGGCGGATTTTCAGGACGGAGAATAGGGGTGGCAGTGACAAGGGCAATGGTCACAATAACTTTTGATTTCTTTTCTTTGGGATGTCGTGAACGGAAAACTGTAGCGATATGGATTTGACCATACATGGGTGGTGGACGATGGACAGATAGTTGCAGGGTTAACACTTGGACACGTACGCCGACTGGCAACAATTCATTCACTCATTTGTTCACATGGGGCACTTACAATTCACTTAACACATGCATGTCTTCCGATGGTCAGTGAAAGGTAGAGAACACAGAGAGTAGCACGGGGAGGTCATGCAGACTCCAGGTAGAAGGATTGCTTTTGCGGCATTTAACCCTACAACCTAACCTTGCTAATAGGTACAGTAAAAGCACTAACAAGCCTGCCACCATGCTTCTCCTAACAAATAATTAGGGACACTATACATCATTTCTGGTTCAGTTGATCCATAATCCATAATCCCCAGGTTCTCCAGAACTTGTGGCAGCCCAAAGAACAATAGGGGAATGATGGCTGTTTTTTAAGGTCATCTACTAACTCCCAAAATTCAGAGTGAGCACACATTATTTGTTTCGCCACATTGGCACTGGCTGAACTAGTGTCTTGGGGCCTGTACAATTAACATACAGCTCCATCTAGCCCCTGGCCCCCGAATAAGTAGAAGGCAATTATAAAACGCCAAGCTTGGCAAGAGGAGAAAAAAGGCAATGACACAGCTATCTATGAAATTGAAGTGGGAAAAAACACTGGAGACATTTAATGAAATTATTGAAAAATGAGCGTCGCAGACACCTTTACCCGGCGGTATTATGACAGCACGTTTATTTGGAAATTAGATTATTCGTGTCAAATGTCAGAGTTTAAAAAAAAAAAGACGAAGAAAATAATAAAAACGTGAAAATGTGTAGTTGCCTGAAGTCACACTTTATCTCAATCCAATCGAAAAGAAAATGGTGTAGAAATATTTTGTACAGTCTTGCGGCGGATACGGGGAATAGCATGTCTCCAGCTTCAGAATTATTTATGCACATATCTGGACATGCTTCTGAATATTTTATGGCGCACAAGAGGGTATAGCTTACAAGTGCTTTGGCGAGACATAAAACTCAATTTGACTGACCACCAGGCATGTTGGTTTCAGTGGAATTGTATGTAGTCTTTTTGGTGTGCTAAGAAAGACTTGACGTTGACAAGCGCTGGATCAAGGAGGTTTCAGCTGCTGTCTTTAAATTGATTTACTTATTAAACGAGTTTTGTTGTACAATCACTGTAAATTAATTTCTTCACACTGGCCCAAGACACTGGGCTTTTGTTTATAATGATCATCCATCTTCTACTGCTTATCCATGGACAGGCAGCATTCTAAGTAGACTTCCCTCTTCCCAGACACTTACTCCAGCTCTTCTGGGGAGAGTCCAAGGCGTTCCCAGGCCAGCTGAGAGATATAATCCCTCCAGCGTGTCCTAGGCCTTCTCCTCCCGGTGGGACGTGCCCGGAACACCTCCCCATGGAGGTGTCCAGAGAGCATACGAGACTCATTTCATAGGTTTTAGCTAGTTTTGTTTTTGTTTTTAATGATCAACGTAGTTTAATCTACTGACAATGTAATTCCATTATGGTAATACAAATTGATCCATGTATAAGTATAGGACTTGGCATCATTAATCAGGTCAGAAAGTTAGAAACTTTAGTGCCAAAACCTGGATACCAATGGGAAACCATTAATTACACTGTCAACAAAATTCACTGCCTTGCTAACGGCAATGTTGGTGCAAATACAATTTAGCAGGAGCTGTCCAACCCAGTCACTCACCAGACAATTTTCCTCTGCCAAAACAGTGGGGATGGGTTAGATATCTGGAGGCACTACCGTAAGTTTAGTTAGATACAACCTAAAGATTCATTGGACTAACGCTTTCCCAACAGGTTTCCAGATTTTGCTTTGAAGCACGATTTTCCGTGCCAAAATGAGACGGAAGTGTCGACCAATGGGATCTGCTAATGAGTCAAAAACAGCAATCATTTCCTTCCAGTGGCAATCGACAAAAATGAAGCTAGCTTGAGTACTAGCAAATCTTTGTGCCAAACTGATACCGCTTTAAGCTTTGAGAACAGTTGCCCAGTGAGCCGCTAAAGGTTGCCAGCAAATATTCGCAGACACATTGTGGCTCATTTCTTGGGGACGAAATGCCAAGGATTGGTTGATGTCTTATTAGGTCTGGAGATGTCTTGTTTAAAGCATGTTGTGAGCTGGGCTTGGCTAATTAAATTGGCTTTCAAGCGGCGTGCGACTGTTGTGCATTGTGCATTGATGTGTCTGAGGCGCCTGACAAATATTCAATTCTCCAATGTCTCAATAATTGAAGGAAAGATTGAAGCTACAACAATATATTTTTTTTTCTCCATTTTATTTACCATATGTAACTCATCAAATAGCACATGTCAGCGTTTAGCCGACGTCACATGAAGAGAGTGATATTACATGACAAATGATGGCTCTAAAGGTCATGTTGTGGTTTAATTTGAAAGACAGCTAGTAAATGGAGCAAGCAACGGGAATGATTTTTAGATCGATTAAACCAGCAGTTACAAGTGAGACTAAAAACTCCAGAGTTTCGTGTTGGGGATGCACGAGGTAGTAAAAATTAAACCCTGTGGGTGCATGGTGGTAGTTAGTGCTGCAGAATCTCCAAAAAGAGGTTGTGGGTTTGATTCTTGGGCTGGCCAACACACAATCTCTACAGGTACTTGGGCTTCGTCCCACCCTCCAAAGACATGTATATGTAAAGAAATAGGTGACTCTAAATTGTAAATTAATTGCAAGGGAATGAATGTGTGAGTGAGTGATTGTCAGTGTACATATGTCCATCGGTTAGTCCTGCAACTAGCTGACCAGAGTCCAAGCTGTACCCTGCCCACGGTAAAATGGGCTCCTGTCACCTGCAACACCTACCACAAGGTGAGTGCTAATGTTGCAGTGGTCAGATAAATATAAAGGCTCAGAATAATTCAATTAAATAGTACTTAGACAGTTCTGGCCACTTCATTATTCAAGTTCATTATTCTTTCACAGTGGGTGTGGTAAGCTACAGCTTCCCCGGGGCAGGCTGCCAAAGGCAAAGTGGTTGAAGTGTCTTGGTCACAACAACTATAGAATCTACTTTGTAAATCGGTAAAATGTGCCAATATGTATTTTATATAAGCAGCTCCATTAATTTGAGGTGTTAAAAATGTAATGTGATTGTAACCACCAAACACCACTAACAATCTTGTACTGTGGCCAGGCAGTTGGAGGCTATCGAGTTCAAAATGTCAGCAATATAAAGTTATGGTCCCACAATCTCTGCGTCCAGCGTTTACAAGTGGGACTGAGACCTTTAAAAGTCTGCAGTATGTTTTTTAAAGCCACGTCTCTAGAGCCCATTTGATGGACTGCGCTGGATTTTCTTCAATATGTATTTGGTTAGAAGTCTGGGCGGCAAAAATAAGGTTATGGGTTATTACATTTACTTTGACAGATGTATAAAACTAGATACTTCCAGTGGAACTATATACAAGAAGTGTGTGAGTCCGAAGCATCTTGATAATTTGAGGGAGGAATGTTCACGGCGAAAGGTCACTTTGACAGAGGAGAATTAGAAAATAACAGAAATGTCAGGGAGGCGTTTTATTAAAATGCCAATATTTAGCTGGATCAGTCTAAGGAGGTCATCAAGATAAGACCTTTATACTGTGTTTTGCTTTTCTGTCATGTTCTGGCATTTTCAACTGTGAGCGTGTTCTGTAGGCAGGGTATTCATTTGGAAGGAGAGGGGGACTTTTGGCTTTTACTTCTACTTCATTTTTTAATTTCTCCTGGAGAGTCTTTTGAACTCTTTGGTACTGGATCCAGCCGCACACTATAATTACTTTGTAAAGATCGGTTGAAGTAAAGCTTGAATTCAGAGGAGATAACATATTGAGTCGCTAAAAGTTGGACGTGTTCAACATTCATTTAATATTTTTTGACTCATATGTGGCCAATTACAATTTGGCTTTGCATGATTTTCAATGCAGTACACCTTGGCGGGGTACATACTGAACAGTTGTTGGGTTTCTTGCAGGGCTAACACAGAAAGAACCACTCACTTTTACACTCATTCACCAGGGACACATGCAAGTCTTTGAACAGCGGGAGAAGCTCAACTCATGTGTGTTGCTGGTTTAAGGATTGAACTCAGAGCCCACTTGCAGTCCTGGTAATAATAATAATAATAATAATAATAATAATAATAATGCATCAGTTTTATATAGCACTTTTCTCAACACTCAAAGATGCTTTACATCACATTATTCATTCACTCCACAGTCACACCCGGTGGTGGTAAGCTACTTGTGTAGCCACAGCTGCCCTGGGGCACACTGACAGAAGCGTGGCTGCCAGTTCGCGCCTGACCACCACCAAACACCAATCACACAACCAAATACATTCATAGGCAATGTGGGTTAAGTGTCTTGCCCAGGGACACAACGACAGTATGCGGACGGGGGCTCGAACCACCGACCCTCTGGTTGAGGGACGAGCGCCTACCCCACTGCGCCACTGCCGCCCCATATGGTTATTCACAGTTGGTTTATCCAGTAACTGAAGCTCTTCCAGAGAGTTCTGCGTAACAGTGAATTCTCTTACATCCAAAGGGTACATTCTGTCAAATCTTACAACAGGGTAAAGACAGTACTTTTTTCCCCTGATATAGTCTGATACTGCACTAAAGATCATTTTGAGACGGTACAAGCAATTAACAAATCAAAACATGTAATCACAAAGTCGTCGGTCAGAGATTATTTTTGATGAATGAAAATGATATATGTATTATGTGCCGTCTACACCGAGTGCTGGAGGAGAGTGTTTAACGTAGTAAATCATTTGTGGGCTGACACTCACGAGAGCTTCTTCTCATTATGGTGCAGAGAAATGCTATAGTTCTGCTTGAATAAACACAGCTCAATGGGTCAGAGTGTGGAGGTGGTTTAACAGATGAGGTGTGAAGGATTGTGGGAGATGTAGTCATAAATGCAACGGAAGGTAATCATGTTTAGATTCAAAAAATGATCTTTAGGGGTTACCAAAAGAAATGTGACGAGCTTCCTTGGCTTCTCAGACAGATATTCTCGTCCATACACAGAATATGGTTAGAAATCACCAGTTTCTACTTAAAATGGCCTACAATCATCGTGGCATGAAAATCTTCCACTAATTTCACCCAAAAGTTACATTTCTCAAACTTTTTCTGACTAGCTGGACTAAACCATGTCTAAACTAGGTCTAAACCGGGACTAAACCATGTCTAAACTAGGTCTAAACCAGGACTAAACCATGTCTAAACAAGGTCTAAACCAGGACTAAACCATGTCTAAACTAGGTCTAAACTGGGACTAAACCATGTCTAAACTAGGTCTAAACCAGGACTAAACCATATCTAAACTAGGTCTAAACCAGGTCTATAGACTGCCGACTGCCACTGTTTTATACATTTGGGTGGGTTAAGTGTCTTGCCCAAGGACCCTATGGCAGTATGGTGAACTGGTAGGAGTGGGAATCAAACCACCAACCTTCCAAACCACCTGAGCCACTATCCCCCCAATACTGAACAACTGTTCTTTATTCTACTGGACAATGCAAGCGTTCTTCACAGAGGCTAGAGGCATTAGTGAAGTCTTCTCCCTGACTTCAAAGGTAACACCTTAAGCTGGCAGACACTTCAAATAACAGAGTGTTTACAGTAAGACTTAGATACTGTACAATAGAGACACTGTTGCTATGACTACCTTCTCATTTCTGGGTTGGTTTCAATCATTTTACTTAGTTTCTTCTAGGGGGGGTAGAATACGGTGATTAAAGATTGAAGGTATGCCAGTCTGATGGTTGTGATTCATGCTCTGCTCTTCATCGTTATTATTATAATGAACATTGGATGGACACTGAATTAATTGCTGTGCTGCAGGTGACAACACACCATTCTATAGCCCTATATACATGTGAATGGGAGCTGGGGGGCAGGATCTGTAGATGTTGTGTGTGGTTGGACATACACAGGGGGGGTAATGGACCTGGTCACTATAATAAAAATGATCAGATTCAACATTTGTGGATTTTTTGGGGGGATATTTCTTCTAAACCTCCCATAGAGTTGATACAGAATTCTGCCCCCTGCTCTGTGGTTAGGGTTGTTATCACTGTTGTCTTGCTCCTTGGCAGACGGGGAGGAAGCTGGCCTGGTTCCCATAATGGCTACCTTCCTCCTGCCATTATATTGGGGTGAGAGGACTGACCCCAAGGCTGATGGACACAGTTTGGGGCCTGTGTTACATCAGCAGTCAGGGCTTGGCAACCGCTTCAGCTGATAATGCTTCAGCAGACGTGCTTCAGGGGCTCTACAGGCTGGAGTCATATGTAGGGGCTGTTGAGGACACAGTGCTCCACTCAGAGAAGAAGCTGTAAAACTAACACTAAGTTTGGTCTTGGTCAACATGACCAAAACTGCATGTTTTACATTAATGGAGGGAACCAGAGTGCCTGAGGACAACCTACCCAGACACAGAAAGAACTGGAAAGCACTCAGAGACCTCCGCCAAGGCAGCTCAGTTCCACAGATCACTCCCAAATGGAATCAATTGGTTCTTGTGTAATCCCATTTTTTTTACCCAAACCAAACAATAGCCAATGTGAAAAATGGTTTGATTTTTCAGTATCACAAGTTACATTAAAACACATGGTATCCACACGTTCCACTATTTTCTGAGTATATAAGGTTTAGAAGGTGGACTAATACATACATAACACAATAGTCATATATAAGTATTAATATATATTTTTAGACATTTCACACCAAGAAAAACATCCCAACACTGACGATAAAATACAGTGTTTTAGTTTACCACATTTAACCTCATAGGCATGTGTCACAGCAAAACCCCTGAGGCCCAGACAGGGTCACCCCCGCTGGGAGCTTCATCCCACAGGAAGGATATTTACTGGGGAGGACTGGAGCCCACGAGCAACTGGGTCAGGCCACCACGAGCCTGTCTAAATAATAAATGAAAACAGAAGACATGGTGGAAAGAGCTGCCAGATTACTGCTACACACGGTCTGCAGAAGGAGTGAGACTTCCTCTTCTGGGAACACATGTTGGAGCATATACAGAAAAACAGGCCTTTAGTCATGAATGCTGATATTAATGTTGTTATTAAGGCCTATTATGGGTTTGGAAGGACCCTAATACATGATGTTATGTAACTGTGGTGGGTTTTAATATTAGCTTTATACATAAGATATCAGAACTAGACATCTGTGTAATTTGAACGTGTGGAAAGCTATCAAATATTGTTTTAATAAAGTTATATTCCAGTCACTATGTTTGTTCACACTTTTCACAAGCATCCATCAGCAACATAATGGGCTTCTGTCATACTTAGGTCAGATTAATCCATTCATGTAACTGTCTGGTTTAAAAAGATGGTAACAGAGCCTATGAAGCAAAACAGGTCTAATCAAAATGCCAGAAACAACATTCTTGTATGCAATAGGTAACACAGTTAAAACTAGACCTCCACCAAGGCAGCTCATTTCAACATTTAATCAACTGGTCTTTTTAGTAATGTCTGACCTTCCCTTAAAACTGCATCCAAATCTATTCAGACAGATGCCATTCTTTGAAAAAAATCCTGGATACAGACGGTGATCTGGATCACTTAAATCACACCAAAATCAATGCATCAATTTTACTTTACTTTATTCAGGATCCACATTAGTTATTACCGCAGCAATAACTTTAATTATTGATTAATATGAATATTCTTCCTGGGGTCCACCCAGTATTTAATTTCGAATATTATTTTATTATATACACATAATATTATTGGGCTGTGGGTCCCAGCAACTATGAGCCTGAGGCGGGGAACACCCTGCAGTCACAGAACTGTCACATTCATTTAGTATCTATATATTAATGACAGGAGGAGGAAACTGGACTATCCAAGAGACCCAACAATAACAAGGGGAGGACGCGCAGACTCAACAATGACATGCTGCTGTAACTAACTAACTATTTTAGCCAGGTAGTTGCAGGGCTAATACAGAGACACACACAAGACAGACAACCACTCACTCTGAGATTGACTCACTGCGAACATCTCTCCTAATGCATGTATGTCATTACAAGAGGAGGAAGGAGGCGGAGAGAACCCACAGAACCACAGAGACACAAGCACTGTAATTACATCGTTTTTCATCCTCTGGTCTTGTATCAAAGATGTAGAAGAACATCATCTTAGTAATATCACAAGAGCATTGTAGCCAGTGTGTCTCTCTAACCTTGTTAACGGCCCAGACACTTCCTGATTAGTTTAGTGGACCACAGGACACGCAGGCCAAGACAACTCTAGACGTGCTTCTGTATTGAACCGTGTGATTTCAAGCGTTCGCACAGGCGTGTTTATGTGAGACGGGGGGGATTATACTGCGGCTAAGGCGGTTCTAAAGCATGTCATTACTCCCACTTAGCATGGAGGAGAAAAATAACTATTTGAAGAGGTGCAGAATTATGGTCTGGAAGCCACTGACCATGCTCCAAGACTGGGTCTGGTTGTACAGGTTGTTCTCGAGTTGAAAAGCTGAGAGCGATTATCAATTTCTCTAAAATACCCAGGGTGCAAGTCCAGCAGGTAATTAGGTGAGTCAGCGTGTGAAGTAAAACCACAGGGGTAAGGCCAAAACATTCACTCACTGGAGCCAATCCCAGCAACTATGGGCCTTAAGGGGGCACCCAATACAGTGCCTAGTGAGTCTTTGAATGGTGGGAAGCGAAAGGAACCTACAGTATCACAGGGAGGGACTGGCACGAGAACTGAAATTTTGAATTGTACTTTTTATTATATGTTTATTATATTGTTACTTATCTCACACTTTTTTCTTACCATGTACTATTACTGCATGCTACTAGTACTTCATGAGTATCTCAGCGAGTCTAACGGTTCTTCCGATCCAAAGCATTTCATTGCATTTTTTTGACCCTGTGTTGAATGTGCATATGACAAATAAATGTGAAACCTTGAACCCCTCGCTAATTATTATAAGGCTATAGATAAATGCTGCACGAAATAATAATAATAAAAAATTATATTCGATAATCATAATGAATATTGCTGAACTGAGGTTTTATTAAAAAGTCAAGAGCCCACAAAATCTTCCACAAAACCATTTCTATATAACACACTGGAAACAGCACTGTCTAGTAACGTTGAATAGGATATATATATATATATATATATATATAAAGGCTATCACTTCATTCCTTTCCAAGCAGTACCTTGAAATCTCCCTCTGACGGACAGCTCTAAACACACGGTTGAAAAGCTATTTGTTTTCCTGTGGTGGGACGATCGCCACACGAGTCCCACAATGACAATGCCAGAGCAAATTCACGTTCGGTGATGACTGTGTGTACAGTGTGTGGAGTCACTCAACAGGTCGTGCTCTAGAAAACAAAGACTCTGTAAAAACTGTGTGAAACCGTCATTTTGAATCAATTAAATCTGAACTTTGTGCTGAGGGTGAGTTTCAATATCTGTGTGTTTGTTTTTATAGTAGGTCCAACAGTAAACATTGTAAAGTATAGGCTACTGGGAATTTATATAATGTTTGTATTTTTCAGCTTTTCAAGGAGCCATTTCCCGGGTCCACCATTTTCGAGTCTCGGCCTGAAACAGTTTGAGATCTGCTGGACTCTAGCCAGGAGATTATGTTACATCCTTACAGTGAACTATAAGCCGCACTGTCATTAATTAAATCAAACGCCCTATTTCACAAACGTACAAAGACCCCCTTTAACTAATCTCATTCCCATATTAGACATCCTATTGACAGCTCCTGACAGTCAACCATACAGAATATCCAGTGTTTGTATTTGTACTTTTCACTGAGATGTTGAAGTCCAGTTTGGACCATAGCAGAGCGGCCAAAGTCACCATGAAAATAAAAAAATCTAGACAAGAATTTGAATCTCGATTTAAGTCATTTCAACTAGTTGAGATGCATTTACTTATTAGGTCTAGATGGTTTGTTTCAAGATATCTCTTACAATAGATTTGGTTACATCTCTTTCTGTACAGCCCTCTGATGCAATTTGGATGAGATATATAGGGCTATACAAATGCAATGGAATTGAAATCAGATGTGCTCTTGGAGTGAGAAAATACCACTTTAAATTAGTAAAAAAAAATAAAAAATTACTAACTAATAAAACATATTAAAACCAGTAAGAATAATCTAGGACTAATAAATAGGTCCAAATTAGCCAACTAGTTAAATCAAGCCTAATATACTGATTTCATATCATATTAACTGATCTATATCCCTTGGTGTGGTTCCAGTGTTATACTTATCCTTATCCCACAGACGGCAGCTATCAGCTCCATAGTATATTCAAAATTTTTATTTGTGTCCGGTTGTAAGTAAACAACAAGCGTCTAAAGGCTCACGAACTGCGCCTCCCTCGTTCTCTTGGCTGTGCTTTGAGCTTGATACCAGTTCAGTTTGGATAAGCAACCCCCGCCGTGAAGCAGGGTGAGTTTTCCTCTGCCACAAACGGTCCAAGAAATCGCTTTTGGTTTGGGGCTGTGATGGGAGCTGTGTGTGTTTGTTTTCAATTTAGGGTTATCCCGAGAACTCCAAAAATAGTCAGGGCACAAGGAGGAGAGTAGAAGAACAGAAAGAAGAACATTCAGAGGAGGGACTTTGGTTAATGAACACCAGATGGCTTACCTTCGCTGGTCACCACATTCTTGGGAGCTTTGGTTGGTGTGTGATCGGTGCTGGAACTTACGTCAGAAGATATGCTCGAGCTCCCCTTACCTGCGGAGAAACAAACGAGCTGAGGTATTGAACGTTGAAAACAAGAGCTGTTTATAGCTGGTTGGTTAACGGTTGTGATGGATCTGGATGTGAACCCCTGGAGCCCAATTGATTTCAATGTACTGGGAGGGTTTTGAGGGTGAAGAAGACCTCTGCCAAAGATTTAGGCAATCTCACAATAGTAAAGATTGGGTCGATCAGATCTAGTGGTTAAGACACACCAAAAGAGCTTTAGAGATGCAGATGTTGGAAAAATGACCCCCAAAGAGACATCACACACTCAGTTTTTCCATTTTGACCAGCCCGGGAAAAAATAATGATCTGGTGAAGGCCACTAGCCAAAACGTCATCAAAATCTATAACAGAGTGTGCCATTTTATCTAAAGTGGTTAGCACTGCCCAAAACCATGCGTCGATTCCCGCACTTGGCAAGACCTTTCTGTGTTTGCATGTTTTCTTGGTGTCTGGGTGAGTTATCTCTGTGTACTTTCCACCAGCAGCATTCAGCTTTGAACTCCTGCCCAGAATTCTGCTCCTTTTGGCCTGATTGTCCCAGGTTGGCCCAGTCGCATTGGAAGAATGGAACGGCATTTTCCCCTGTCTATCTCAACACAGAATCTTCACATTCTCGGGTAAATGCTCTATCTATCTACTGAACCACAAAGTTTTTGCATTATTATCGGTGGATATCAGGTATCGGTTGATCCACAAAGCTCGGATATCGGGATCTGTGCATCAAAACCCTTATATTTTACATTGCTCTCCTATATATTTACTAATATACTCTCACCGATGGTAGTTACTACAGTTACTCTGTGGATCTCGCTCGTGTGATCAGATTAAGAGTGTAGCCCAGCTGTCACGCCGTCTGTCTGTGGACGCGTTGTTTACGGCCCTTCATTCCTCTGTCAGATCATAAATGTAGCTCTGTGGCTTTTCCCGAAACCCAAATATGCACCGGTCACCCTACACGACAAGCTCCAGAGGTATTCCCAACACACTTATAAACGGCCTAGACACATCCAAAAATATACAGAACATACATCTAAGGAATGCACGCGAGGTTTCAGTTCAGATTTGGTTGGTTTGAGCCAAAATACCTCTTTCCTCTCTCTCTCTCTCCTGAACAGGGCTTAGTACCTTTAGTGGTAGAAATAGATACCATGGAGGGTCCCAAATAATAAAAAAGCATAGTCGTCAATGATATAGTTAATGTCCCTTATACATTATGAGTCAAATAACAACAAAACTTTATTAAACGCGTTCACAATAACTCTCAACATTGTTCAAAAGTTAATGGTGTATTCACAATAACTCTCAACATTGTTCAAACGTTAATGGTGTATTCACAATAACTCTCAACATTGTTCAAAAGTTAATGG
>JAVQKC010084336.1:0-15763 GCA_036025475.1 Philypnodon macrostomus | reverse complement strand
GACTTTTGATTGTTTTATTGTTTGTTTATTGTTGTTTTAACTTTGTACAGCGTATTTGAGTGTCAAGAAAAGCGCTTTATAAATAACATTTATTATTATAAATGTATTATGTCACAAAGTAACTAAAAAAATGTAAGTACACCTGCATTAAAGGCTTTATAGAAGATATTTACGACTATTCAGAACCTAGTGTCTGTCACTGTCACACTCAACAATAGCGCACCCTTGAACATAATACTTCACTTGCCAATATAACTGCACTATTAGTGTAACTAGGAGTACCCCAATATCACGATTAGCATCTCAATATATAAGAAAAATCCGTCAATTTTAACCAAGTTTCTACCTCAAACACATGCACTGTTTTGATTCATTCTGGCATGTTTGAGTAATTAATCATGTTGAGCTAAAGTCCTCTCCAAGAGCTGAAAACTGATTCACCAACAAATTATATAACCAGATGCTCCTGCCTGCTCCTGCACTGTCAACAAACGCACCCAGAGAAACATTGTTGCTACCACCATTTAACAACACATTTGATTGGAGATGTGTGTTCAGCACAAATGGTTTGTTCCTGTCTTAAAGAGACAGGTCACTAATCAGAGTGTTTGTCATCAAATGGGAGCTCCACAAAACAACTTGTATTAGATAATTATTGTGTGTTTGATGTTGCGAAATGTAAAATGGTAACCTAAATGTGTCCAAAATAGACTGTAACGTGCAAAAAAGTCTAATATATGACCTTTAAAATGCAAGACTCCTGAGAACCCCTTGAAAGAGCCCAAGTACTCCTATTGGTAGACCACAATTTGAGAACCACTGGCCTATATTTGTACATGAACAAGCCAATGAATGCAGACCTAACATTTCATCATCTGCATGTGTTTTTCCTGTGGATTTGGTGAACAGATAACAGTGCCAAAGGTAGTTCTCCTCTCAATTCTGAACACAGCCCCTTGTTTTCTGCTAAAAGCCGCTGGTAATGGTGAGATCATTTCACGCTTCACCTGACCAAAATGAGGCCTAATCCTCTCAAAGAATACCACAATACCATCAGCCTGTGTTTTAAGAAGACACTTATTGTTTCAGCTTTGACTTTTCACGATCGACATTTTCTCATTTGCAGTTGCACTTAGTCCCATGGGATCAATGTGTATATGGGCATATTCGCCTAAACACTATAAATTAAATCTAAAAACAAACAACTGGCTTGAAATGGTTTACCATCTTTCATCTATAGACAGTTGGAACAGGGTAAAAAACATTGCAATGTCAACTACATGAGGATGACTTAGGGCCAGTGCCCCGCAGTGCTTATCTGGTTTAGGCTTTTGGAACTGGATTAAACATAATTTAGATCTGGTTGAGTCCTGGTTTAGATCTGGGTCAGTTAAAGACTCCCAGTTAGTTGCACTGGCTGCTCTCCCTGTAGCTAAACGTCTTCCCTTGAAGTTATGATCCTAGTTGCAGGGCTGACACAGAGACATACACATAGCACTCACTATAGGCAATTTAGTTTCAAAAAGTGTCTTGACACATGCATGTCTTTGGACAGTGAGCGGAAGCTGGAAAGAACTCACTCTAACACAAGGATATGCAGAGGGCACTGGCTCATGATACCGAAAATATCTCAATATGGCGATACTGCGATATATCAAACATTACTACTATAATAACTAAGATATATCAGTTTTTAAAGGAATTAATACAGTATTTAAACTAAGAAACAAAATGTAAGTACTGCCTGATTTTATTTTTTGTGAATTTTACAAAATATTAGAAATAACAATATACCAATACAGCCGCCTGCAAAACCTCCAAAAATATCAATATTTTGTCCCACCCCTACTCAGAACACTTGTATATTGACTACGCTGAGAATTGAACCCACAACCTCCTATTATTATACAGGACAATTTGATAATGAGCAACATATAAGTCAATTAGTTAGACTCCACTGTGTGTTTTGTAGTTAATACAGATGAAAATGTCCTGTCCTTTTTAGTGACCGCTGACAGCCCAGTCTGACCTTATCCCGCACCTCTGATACAGTCATTAGTGTGTGTTAATTACACCTGAGCCCTCCAGAGCATACACTAGGTTTAAACAAACTCACTCACACGTATTGGGTCCAGTGTTTAACCATGCCTGAGGCTAGAGTGTACCTTCAGGAAGGACGGGCTGTCCTGTTTTGACTGGTTGGTTAAATCAGTAAGGCAGGACCAAAATATACACTTATTAAAATGGGTTTTTAGAATGTATTATTGCCCATAGTAAATAAGAGTGACTGGTTTTCTGTCTCTCTCCAAGCCTCTGTCAGCCATGCGAATTTCTGGCCATTGTCCAGGGTATACACCGCCTGGGGCCATTCGATGTTTTTCACTTTTGGGTGAAATTACAGATTGCTCCTAAAATGCAATAGTCAAAGTAAAAAATCCCTAACTTTCTGTGACTAGTAATCTTAGTTTAGCCAGTGCTTTCTGTTATTTTGAATACATCTACTAATGCTGAAGTGTTGCCGTCATTAATCACAGCAAGTTTGTACACTGACTTTCACATATCTATTTCAGCTCCTTCACATTCTACACTCGTCTGACATGCTCCCGCTATTTGTACATTTCCCTCAGTCGCAGTCTACTTAGCATACTGTACGTGCGCAGAGTTACGGCTATATCCTGTAATTCTGATTAGCATATTCATACAGTATTCTGGGAGGCAGGTGTATTCTTCATGTCAGATATTTTTCCCCACTCCCTTCATTTTGTATTTCTCCATTTCTCCCATTGTCACAGTCCAATGCTGCTGCCGCTACGTCCCGGTTTGGGCCTACGGGCAGACAGACTAAACAATTTCTCCAGTGACATGCATGGGAGGTGCAATGTTGTTCAATGTATTTTTCAATAGAGGCAAATGCGCAGTCAGATTAGCAAGTGAAGTACTGTGAAGGAGCGTAATTTCACTTAACACACCTGGATAATGTGATTCAGTGACTGAAAATTGATCAATGACAATAGCATAATGTTAGATAAAGGTGTATGCAGTGGCGTAGCAGCGGGGTTAAAGCATTAAAAATGTATTTGACTGAACATTTTTAAAGGTGAAAATCACATTTTCGGTTTAGGATTACAAATGGCTGATTTCGGAATTCGGGAATTTTTGCTTTTAAATAAAGAATGTTGGAAGCCCTAGCCTTTTAGCATTTTTAAAAGGTGATGTAATTCCTGTATTCTGGTGAATTTGAGATGTTGGAATATTTTTAATTTAGCTTTTTTGTTAATGTCTTGTCCTGTTTTAGTGGGGCCCCAGTGAGATCTAGTGCCTAGGTACTGCTGCTGTTGTTGTAGCTCCACTCTGAGAGGAAAAGGGGAGCGGCTCCGTCTTAACCGGGACAGCTCTTTTCGGCACAAATTCAGGCAGAATGCAATGGAAACTCTGGATTTAAAGCTGAAAGCTGCGCAAATTTGATGAGTTTTAAAGTAAAGCCCGAATGACAATAGGATTAGTCAACGGAAAACTTTACTCTAGTGAAATCAGTGCAGATGACTGGGCCCGGGGCTGGATTAGGGGGCCCCCCTAAACAGAATTACTTTATTGATCCTCATGGATATTTTTCATGTATTGATTTGCTTATTTATTTTTAGGAACTGCAAAATTTTGGGCATAAAGGAGGAGGACAAAATAGGCAAATGATAAAACTATAATTAAAAATAAAATAAGGTATCAATAAATATCAAAGTGCAGCACCAGAGATTTAGATGTAATATCAAAACACTGTTCAGGATGATAATGTGAAGTTTATTAAAAGAATTGTAGTGTTCAGTCAAGGTTTTAAAAGTCCTTCAACAAAATATTTCTCAATTTGGCAACTATTCTTAAAATGTTATGCAGGAGTTCATTTGTCAACAAAATCATGTAAATAAAATAAATAATAATATCAGCAATGAGTGTAGTCACAAATTTGGGCAACCAACTCGCAAGTATTTTTGATGATTTGTTTCTTAGTTTCTTGTTAGCCTCAGGCAGCGTGCACCCTAGAGAGACTAGTGCTGACAAACACTGACAGACTATTCACTCTCACATTGACTCACTTTGGAGTATTTAGATCCACCAGTTCACCAAAAACAAAGCAGAGTACCTAAAAATACTGCACTGCATCAAGGCACACTAAATTTCATATTAAGTGGCCGGTAAACATGCAATCAGAATCAAAATCAATGCTTTATGGTAAATTCTATTAATAGACAATGGAACATATGTGGGCAATGTAGTTTCTATGATGACTGCAGCCTGTTTCTTGTTATCAGTGCAGCTATGGGCCTTAAGCAGTAGGGATGCACAATTAATCGCAATTTTAATGGTCACAATTAGCAAATTGCTGAAAAGGTGCAGCCATTTCTTGTGGTGAGGGAGGCTACATTCACCCTGCAACCACTCCTATAGCATCGCATTAACTCCAAAGCCTTTTCATTGAAGTGTAAAAGTTGTTCCCTTACCACACCATTGGTCAAAGTTGAAGGAAGAAGGAACTAAAAGATTCCACCCACGCTAGCAGCTAGCATTGTGAATTCAGTCAAAAGCGCCATGCAGTCTTTTAGCTTTAGCTGCCCACGCGCTTAGCTTAGCAGGTGTTTTGATGGCTGAAGGAACAGGAAGGTTACACACATCATCTATCATTACACCTCGGCAACTAAAGGAGCAGCAGACAACGGCTTATGTAAGGTAGCTCATTACTGCCAGGCGTCCACGCTGGGAAGAATAAACCTGGAGAACATATGCAGAGCAGTAACCACGGTAATAGGATTTTGCATTATGTTTGTGCCTAAGAATGAAAATAGCAGAAAATGGGCAGTGCAGTCAGACCTTTGTGCAGCTAGCAAGGTGGACGGACCCATGCATTCTTTGTATGACATAGTTTAATAAATATATAAAGGTAATATATATATATATATATATAGTTATAGTTATATAAACTTCCTCACTGGCCACATGTGCAATGGATAGAATTTCATTTTCGGTGGTTGCTCCTTTCAGTCATAGGGGCTAAATTTTAGAGAAAAAAGTTGAGTTGTGCAGCTGAGGTTGAAGTGCAGTATTTTGTTTTTAGTTGATGGCTTGAGTTGATGTTGAAAAGCTATATAAAAATGTATTTTTCAGATTTATAGACTAAAATTGATTGAAATGTTTAACGGGATTTCAATTGTGACCAAGGTAGGTAGCCGAGATTGTTGTTTTTTTGGTTTCCTCCATAATCAAGTGGCCCTAATGTATACTACAGATGTGAATATTACTGAAGCAGATGATAAAGCTGAACTTGAAGTTGATTTGTAAAACATATGTGGCATGGTATGGTAGGGAGTAATAAACACAATAATGACCCAAAAAAGAAGAAGTTACTAGCCACTGAGAATTTCCATTAGCCACAATTTGTTGAATTGTTGAAAACATTTTTTTTTACTGCCAAAAATGTAGTTTTTGGTTTCATTGAACAAAACCCACTAAAGGGATGATGTATCTATCTTTCCATCATGTTTTTATTTTGCTAATTGGCTCCAAGTTTGCCACGAAACGGCTAACTATACATCTCTAAGCATAACAGCCTAAATTACGTTCTAAACTTACTAGATAAAATGTATGCAAAAAAAACTGACAAACTATTTTTCCTGATTGTCTCTTTTCTCAACTTGGGAGTGGCAGTGGCTTAAGAGGTAGAGCCTGGTGTCCATTCACTATAAAGTTTTATGTTCAATTCCTGTACAAATAGTGGGTCATGATTTGATTATGGTGGTGTTGTTGATGGTGGTTGGAGAGGCAGCTAGCGTGGTATGGTTGCCATGTATTAGTCAGTCTGGCCCAGGGCAACTGTGGCTAGAGAGGTAGCTTACCCGCACCACTGTGTGACAGTAGAATGGATGGTTAATGGACACAGTTGTAAAGGATTTTGTGTGTCTTGAAAGGTAAAAGCAGTTAACATTCAAATCTGTCTTGACAAAGCCTATTACTATTACTATTACTATTACTGCTTTCTTTCAGTATGTTATTAGATGCCCGTCCTATATTATGCTTCTATTTTGGATACACTTAAGTTATAATTTTACGTTTTTCAAAATCAAAAAATAAAATTGATCTAATACAAGCTTTTGTGGAGCTCCCACTTGGACTCTCACCTGTCCCTGTTTCAAGACAGAAACAAACCATTTGTGCCGGTTTTCAGGGGTTTCCAAAATAAAAAACTCCAACCACTTTTTTTTTACTTCTTGTATAAACAAAGCTTTGCCAAACATCTTCTCCAATCAGATATGTCGTTAAATGGTGACAACAACAATGCTTCTCTGTGTGCGTTTGTTGACAGCAGGCAGGAGATCTTTGCGATTTGCCCCAATTTATGACATCATAAATTGGTCATTGTGTTTTCATACATAGCTCAAACACGCCTGACAGAAACAAAACACAACTTTGGATATGTGTTTGAGGTACAAACATGAACATGATTAAAAGCTCAGATTTTGCAGAATATAAGACCTTCAATATAGTTTGTAGCCTTTAAAACAACACAACCGACTGTTAGTCCATTTTGTCAGCAGCAATAGCAGTGTCCTTCCTGTCTGTCCACAGCTGGCCTCCCTGTCTGATTAGCGGTGCTCTCCGGGGTCAGAGCTAATTACAGGTGTGAGGGAACAGGTGAGGCTATGTCAGCGCCACACAAAGAACCACTGTGAACCCAGGGCAGCTGTGGCGAGTGACCCAAATACCACCCCGACAACAGCACAGCGACCTAACCGTCACCCTAAACAGAACAGGTCAGACAGAAGCTGGAGGTGACACCCTGTATTAGGGTTAGCGCTGGTGCATTCTCAGAGACTGGACATAGATGACCACAAAACAATGCCAAACTAGAATGGTGTAATTGCATTCAGTTGAAAGTTTCTGTTTTTACGTGAAAATATTTGTACATTATATTATTATACTAGTATTATATTATATATAAGTGTTGTTTGCAATTTTTAAAGCTAAATTATTTAGCTAAATTACATATTCTCTAGATCATCTATTGCAGAGGGCAGATATCATCATTCCATTACCTTCATTTAGACACTTTCAAAGTTTGTAAACAGAAAGTTCTCATTTCCGGAATGGAGGCAACTGAGGCAACCCCAGTACATTTCCAATAGAGAATTAGCCACAAAATTGCAAATTAAGATTGTTTTGACAAATGACAACCACTCTGCTACATGTAGGTAATGTCAGAGCCTGGTTAGGAAACATTAGTGAATGTACCTCTGAATTTTTTAGGACTTACTGGACTAGTCCTTACAGAAGTGCTGAAGAATTATTCTCTTTCCATAAACCTTTACACATTTTTTGTAACGTTAACTCACTTCGTCTCCATTCCGGAACATTCCACATGACAAACATTTTAAAGGGTCTATTGGAAAACACTATTTTGAAATGTTTCATATTCACTTACAATAAATGTGCGGTGGTAAAGCACTTCTGTAGCCACAGCTGCCCTTAAACAAACTTACCAAGATGTGGCAGAAATACCACACCAATAGCTGGTCAAACCACCACCAAACACTTTTCATACAAAACTACATGTTTTATGTGTATTCCAGGATTCAGTCACATCTAAACTAGAACTAAACAAACCAGGTCTAATCCAGCTCTGAACCTGGTCTACCCATGACTTAACTAGAACTAAACAGGGACTATACCACGTCTAAACCAGTACTAACCCAGACCTAAACCATGAGCAGAATTAAAACCTTGGACTAAACCAAAGGACCAAAAGTTAAAAACAAAAAAGCACCACCAGTGTCTTGTAATTTTTTACATTATAAGTGGTCTCAAAGGATAGACTTAACCCCTAAGTGAATCTCCCCGACCAGTGGCTGATTTCTATTCTGGACAGTTCCAGTTGGTGCCTACAGTGGCTCCACTCCACACTCTGTAAATGTCACAGGCAGTGTTAAGTTTCTGGGCATTGTGCAACGAGCCTCCACAGCCTCCACAAAGGTCATTCTGATCCCTGTACTCTCCAAAATCCACTGACGGAACACAACGGATGAGCTGGAGACAACCTAGCTTTGATCAACTAAATGAGAAGCTTCATATTAGAGCCGTGAGAGACAGTGTAACGGTTTGTGGCGTCTGAAGATGAAAGATGACAAATTTGAAGATTTCATGTTTGCTACTGAAAATCCATAAAAATTGCTTTAAACATGACCAGGGTAAGAATATTTACTTCTACCATTCTAAAAGAGGACATTCATCTCTTCAATCAAATACCGAAAAGACATCACAAAGACTTAAAATGAACCATCTCAATCAAACCAATGCTAAGAAATAGTGGGGGGGGGTGTCTATGGAGGAAATGACAATAGTGTACAAAACAAAATATGTTAAATCCACAGGCCATTTAGAGTTTCACAAGATCACAAAATTATGGGAATACTACTCGCAGTCTACCGACTTCTACCCAATTTCTCTACTGACTTAAACAGCAGGTCATTTACATTTCCGGATACACTTTCTAGAATGAAAAATACTTCAACGGTATTTCATGGTATGTTCTTCAGACTTCAAAAGAGCAGGGAAGATCTTGCAGACTACTCTATCTCCACATATGGTGATGAGTTCATTGTGTGTGATTCATCCCTACACCTGGCCGAGGTGAGGACAGTCAGTCTGCCTCTGAGCTCCACTGTGACTAACAAAGGCCTGACCGTGACACTGTAAACCTCCACAGCTGCTTAGCCACACCATACAAACCTCTATGTCCTTCTATGTGTATCCCAATGCAAAACAAAGCACTCTGAATATGAGGTGAAAATTGCAGGGAGCATTGGACAAATAAACATCTTTCCAATTTCTATGCTTTTTACATCTGAATCACAAAAGAGCCGTTCTTGTGATCGGTGTTCTAAATTTTAACTAGTAGTGGTAGATCGGGCAAATTTGCACATGTTGAGTATTTTGTTTTTCAAGCGTTTTAATTAAATGTTGTTATCTGTAGACAAGCATTTTAAATTTGGTCATTTTTTGATGCCCTGGGGCAGTTTGTAGGAAGCGTGGATGCCATACCCTTCGATCACCACCAAATACCGCTCACACAACCACATTCATACATAGTAGGCAATGAAGGGTTAAGTGTCTTGCCCACTGACACGACAACAGGATGCACAGTTTCAAAGGGGGATTGGAACCGCTAACCCTCCGGTTATAGGACGGCCGCTTTACCACCGTGCCACTAATCAAGTGCTTTTAGCTCCTGAGAAGGTCAAAGTCTCAGCATACAGGATTTCTCAAACATGCATGAATAAAACAAAATACAACCCAAAGTACGTTTTTGATGAGGACATGCTGGAAAGCTAAAAAAAAATGTCACGTTAGCATAATAGCGCCCCTTTAAATTGAGGATATAATAGACGCAATGTTATAGTTATCTTTCTTTTTTGCATTGATTATATTTACAGTCTACTACATGCAATCGTACGTGATATTTACAAAGCAAACTACTAAAAAATATGCGTTTATTAATTAAAATTAACTTGCAAAATCCTCCTTTTCATTTTGAATTGAAGAATGCCAGTAATTGTTATTCCAGAGCAGAAGTGTACATTGAATGGAACAGCCAGTGACTCTCACTCTGACCCGCAGCTGACTGGAGGAATATGGGTCCTGTGCTGCCGTTTAAGGGTCAGCACACAAAGACGTACCAAACAATCTCATACTGTGATAGAAAGTACCACAAGAAAACTACTGTGGAGCCATGGGGCAGGCCTGGGTCAATGTCACAATTTGATTATTCCACTTCCTCCTGAAAATCAGCATGGCCCGAAGAGTCATGGGACTCCCTGCATAGATAATGTGTGGATATATGTACTGTAAGTCAATCGTACATACAAGATCTAAATCGAATGTACATTGGTTAGTCCGCATTGATTTTGCATAGATTTGACACATTTGGGCAACTTTTTTTAAAAATATTTTCTGGTTTTTGGGAGCAACATTTTGGGTCCCGCTTGGAACATTTTCAGCTAATATCTATCGTCCCACAGATTGGCTTTGGCCCACATTTTGACTCATATACCAGTACAAAGATTTTATTATATACCCCATTTCATATTGTTTTTCTCCATGGAGCTGTATAATTGATCTCTGATTAGAAAGAGACTTTTGACAATATAAAAGTGGCCATGCTGAATAACAATATTTATTTCACTGCATTTGTCCCACTTAAATCACTTAAGGTCACACATTTGGCCCATTAAGATCTGGTCACCCTAATCTACTGTACATGCATTCTTCAAAAATCTAACTTGAGCTTTATGCTTGGCTGAGCTGCATTGCTTTGACGTTGACAGTTGCAGATTGTGGCACCACCAACTCATCTCAGAGCTGAAGCCGTCCAGCTTAAACCTTTTGGATATGATTCAGAATTGAGATGGTTATGAGTAAAATAATTCAGTCATTTCATTTTGCAGCCCTCTTTCCTCCTGCTGACCACACCTAGTTCCCAACCACAGCCTAATGCAAACAATGGAAAGTAGTTGGAAGATGGGGTTTATTTACATACCAACACAGAAAAGTGAAACATAAAAACACAATTGTCTGAGAAATTTCACATCATATGTTCATAGAAATTGACTATTTTCTCAATTTTTTCTCCATTTGTGATTTGTGTAATCTCAATCTGTGTGTCCGTTTTTCCATTAAGAATATGTCCTCTATTATTGCGATCCATTTGGTCCCTCGATGATGTGTCCTCTGTACCCCAGTTCCTTGTTATAGCTTTTTTAACAGCTAAGAAAGTGCTTTTAGCTAACTGGTGTGAATAAATCAAAATAGGCTACAAGTCCAACTATATTTGATGAGAAAATCACATTATAACATGGTGGAAAGCTAAGAAAAGTCAAGTTAGCATAATAGGGCCCAAAATAGGCATCTTGTATGGGACAAGCTTATTTGTTGGAATCCGAACCAGTGGGCATTTGTCAGTGGTGATACAGCCATGAATGGGTGGATGTTAGGCCTGACAACAACAGGCAAGGCTTGTTAGCAACATGGCAACAGCAAAAATGTATGCTGCCGATATGACATTTTCTGGCCGATACCGATATTGGTGTTTCAGTTATTCATTTGGCCGATACCAGTTCTGATGTTTAGTAGTATATGTCTATTGAAACTAATAAATCATGATAGAAATAATAACTGCTTTGAATGTATCTGTTAATCCATAAATATTATTTTTACTACATTTTATCACCCTAAAATTTGTTTTTTTTTTAATTGAATTTTCATTCTCTCGCTGTTTTCTTTTAAGCTAAAAATGAGAAGTTAACCTTGTTTACATCAGTCATCTGTACAGGCCAATACCGATAGTCAAAATGATGAATATCGGCCGATACTGATGTTGAGCCGATTTGCAGTATCTGTGCATCCCTACTTTTCTTCACTATTTTACTGTTGCATTTGCATTTGTTGTAAGGCTAAACCCACATTTTCTCTATGACTTGAGGCGGTCTCTATCTGTTGCTTCATCCAATCACCTGTAAACGTTCACTTTTCAACAGAAGCTATATCCTCGATTGACAATGTGTCAAGCCACACATACTGTATTAATCTGAACTTTGCCAGGTTCGTTTTTTCACAATAAATTAAGTTAATATTTTAATGCAGGTTCTGGAGCAGGACCACGGCCTCAACTCTGTAACACACCTTCACGTCTCATTAACCACACCTTCAATCATACCACCAAAACCATCACACACTGTTTGTCTCTGTTCTCTCGACCCACCGTCCCTCCTGTCTCGGTCTCGTGTTTTGTCTTCCAGCTTGCTATAGCCCACATCTAAACCCGAGGGGGTGTCCCTAGTCGGCTAGGCTAACTACCAGAGACGGAACCCCAGAGTATCATTCAACACAGCTATCATCTTCGGCATCCAGAAACAATACCATACGATTTCCATCCAGACAACTCTTCAATAAATCTTAAACTTACATTGTTGTTGGGTCCTTGCTATTGAATAACACTGTTAAAAAGTCACTTTATTTATCACATATTTGCCGTTCGCTATTAATTCTGATCAACAAATGCTATTTTCTTTTTATAATGCCTTCACATGGAACAACATCCCAAAGCCACAGTACATCCTCTGTGAGTCCTTATAATGAAAGCTACCTCTCCCATTTTCTACCCCAGTCCCATCCTTGTGGGCATTAGGGTGCGTGCTTGTACATGCTTTGATTTCACTCCGAACACTATGACAATGCACGGTTCAAAAGGCGGAACACTGACAAAGGCGGCGGTACCCAAAGGAAAAACCATGCCACAAATGAAATCCTGCCCTTCCGTCCTGAACAAAACCGGCCTACCACCTGCAGTCGCCATCATCTTTTCACTCGCCACAGTTTCTCATATCTCACGTTTTCAGAAGGAAAAATCCGCCTTTTGAATCCGCCTTTTTCCAATCAACCCACGCGCCGATGTGCTGACCGACCGACTCTGCTCCCGTCTACTCTTCCGAGCCGCATAAAGAATATGTAATTACAGAAAAGCCCCGGATCTGATAGATGACTGAGTGCAATAGACACAATGCAAGGCTGTCCAGAGACCATTATCAGATTAACAGGCCACTCTTCTACTGTGGGCAGGAGGCGGGAGTGTTTTATGATATAGAGAATGTAATTACTAAAATGATATACTGTTTTAGAATTGACAGGTTTTTGATGTTACCTTTAGGGGTTACAAATGTATAAAGGTCCTTTTTTTTGCACATTTCACAGTTTATTTTGGATACATGTAGGTATCCCAAAATAGACTGTGAAATAAGGCCTTTTTAAAAGTGGCACTTCGAAAGGCAGTTTCATTTAGAAAATTTAACAGCTATACATAAATGTACCAGGTGTACACAAATACATTAGAATATATGCAAATTTAAAATAATTGTATAATTATAATTGCACAAGGTTTATTATCAACTATTAGCCTTAATCTACACAATTCAAAAAATAATGGTTAAAAAGTTAAATACATTTTGAAAGGTAAACTCCAATGTCACTAACAAAGAATCTGTATGCATTCTGTAATAATGAGCTTAGAATGTATGTAAAGCAGTTTGCTCAAAGAAATGTGTGGCTTCATTCTGTAGCTGTACCCAAAACCTAATACACATTTGAACGATCTCTTTAGTCTATAGTTTGTTGATTCACAAACTTGCTTTGTTTGTGAATTTTCATTGATACATAACGGGTTTTGTTTGCTATTTACCTTGTCCTTTGTTTGATCTGAAATGTTTGGGGAGTGGCCGCCCTGAAACTTCCTCCTTTTGAAAGGTTGATGATCTCATCAATTGCATCATCAGACCAAACCATTGTTGATCTGTATTTTCTTTGTTTAATTGTATGTTTGGGTTTTCATTTTGTGAAGAGGTAAATGTGTGTAAACTTAAAATAGTGTTAGTTCAGTTTGAACATTGTGAGAGAGCAGCTGCAGATAAAATGATTATTTCGTGTTTCTCAGCTGAGTTGTGCTGGCCACTGATTGGCCTGAGTATAAAAGGCAGTTGTGTGCTGTTTGTGACGGGACTGATACTGGCTGAAAATGTGAATTTGCCTCTTCTGCTGCTTTCTACCACCTCCCTTAACACTTAGAGTCACACTATCTTACATTAATATCATTATTATTAAAATGTATTATTAAATGGTGGTAGCAATAATGCTTCTCTGGGCGTGTCTATTGACAGTGCAGGAGCAGACAGGAGCACTTTGTGATTTGCCCCAATTTATGACATCTACAGTATATGTGATTCTGATGGAAAAACTCTGCGATTAACTGGCCTTAGTCTGGGGTGTGCACTGGTATAAGGGATTATATTTTTCTTTGAAGCAAAGATTGCACATTCAAATCTTGCCAAGTGCCATGAAAGGCCCTTGGACCTCATTTTGGACACAACTGTGAAGAAGATTGCATAATGACCTTTTAATGGCGGGATGGTTTTGATCCTCCATGTCCTGCTTGGAGTTTTCTCTTCCTAATGTTTTAAAAAGCCAGAGGAATGATAATGATAGGACATTATGTGGGTTAGCTGAGGTACAGCATTGGTAAAGTTTCCCAGGCTCGGTCCAGTCAGCCAATCAGGAACAATCACCTCTGAACAGTGAGCACAAACACAGCGGCACTGCTCTCTTTGTGGAAAGGTATTCAGTTTCACACAAGAGAGACAAGGGCAAACCCTGAACGAACAGACAGGGATTATGGGCAAAAAGAAACGATTTAATCTTTGTGACTATGGAAAATATTTTGTTCATACAATACATTCTTCCTATGTCACAAAACTGTCAATAAAGATAAATAAATGTTTTATTGTTTTCATTTCTAGGTCTGGATGTCTCAACTTCTTTTAGCATTACACCATGGATTATCACTTTTATTCAGTTCACCTGATGTATTCTCAAATCTGTTCTACATTTTTATTTCATACATGTCGTTGGGAGTCTCAAATGATAAAAAAATACCAGAAATTTGCATTTAACAATCATAATTTTACAAACAAATCAACAGTCAAATTCTAAGGTTACTCCGGTTGTTGAAAGACAATTAAGACTAACCTAACTTGAGTCATATTCAAGTTCTACGGGGTTAAGTGAGAAAGCATGACTAATGTTGCTTTATGTTAAGAGATGTCAGTATTGAATTTATTGAAAGCAGTAATAACCTTAACCTTTATATAGCACATTTCTCAACACTCAAAGACATTATTCATTCACCCCAAAGTCACACACTGGTGGTGGTAAGCTACAGTGTGGCAGCCATACTGCATCAACGGCCTCTCTGACCAACAGCACATACCAATCACACAACCACATTTCATCAAAGGCAATGTAGGTTAAGTGTCTTGCCCAAGGACACAACAACAGCATGCGCAGTTTCGAGCGGGATTCAAACTGCCAACCTTCCGGTTATACGACGACTGGTCAAAACCAGGTGTAAGCCAGGACTAAACCAGTTATACATCATGTCCAAACTAGCACTCCTAAACCAGGACTAATCAAGGTCTGAACCAATTCTAAACCATTTCTGCCTGAGGAGTTATCTAGGTCCACTTTCACTAGACAGACCACATACAACCATTAGAGGAATTTCCTATTCAGACTAATACAGTAACAGTAACAGTGCTGTATTGTAGACAGTAACTAAATGAGATACCGTTGAGTACAGTACTTGAATTGTAAGTGAACCCTTATTGCGTGTTGGGTGTCACATGTGTTCAGTAAGAGCAGAGGCGTGTGCAATTGGGAGCACTTGTGCGTGCCAGTGTCTGACAAAAGGCACGGCAGGCCCACAGGCATTAGCCCATTACAGTCTGCTGAAGCACATGTGAAAATGATACGGGCTCAGAGGAGAACAGGGGCAACAGAGAAAATGAGTGTCCTTTGTGTTGAGACAGGGGCTAGTTTCAAGAGGCTCTTCAGAGGGCAGATGACAGGGGGAGGCAAAATGTGGTGGAGCACTACAGGGGACAGGAGCACTATAAGGCTGTGTCCAGATTCACCATCTATAGTCCCTAACCCTCACTACATCAGACAGGTCTATGTATTTGAGTAATAGTGCACTTCATTTACAAATTATTTTGGACACACCCTCATTATTGTGTGCACCATTGTCACTAAAATAAAATAAAATAAAATAAAATAAAATAAAATAAAATAAAATAAAATAAAATAAAATAAAATAAAATAAAATAAAATAAAATAAAATAAA
>JAVQKC010084333.1:0-23912 GCA_036025475.1 Philypnodon macrostomus | reverse complement strand
AATGTGAATATTTTCAAAATACTTAACTAGTATTCAATTCAAAATGGCTGACTTCCTGTTTGTAGGGTGGGGTCATAATAATATTTTATTTTGGGTACACTGTGGAGAATCACTGTACCGAGTTTCATTGCAAGTAAGTGTGTCATAAACATGGGGGCGCTATAGAGGCATTCTTTATTTGCCTTAAATATTTTGTTTATGTTCAGCAGAATTACTGGCTCAATTAAAGTGCTTCATGACAATAATTTGTTAATTAATTATTTATCATTAATCGAAGATGTACCAAACTCAATCCAGTTCAGCGTCTTCATGATATGGAACTGTCTACAAAAGTTGAAAAAGATCCAGCAAAGTCTTTATGAGTTATTGCGTTCACAGTTTAGGTAATTAACTAATTAATTACTTAATTAATATTCATCGAAGAAGTACCAGAATCAATTCAGTTCAGCGTCTTTATGGTATGTGTGCAAATGTTGAAACTGATCCGGCAATTTGTTTTTGAGTTATTGCATTCAAAACATAGGATCTGCGGACATGGACGTGATTACATAATATCACCTTTTGCCAATATAATTACTTCATTTATATTAATCGTAGAAGTATCTAAATCAATCCAGTTCTGTGTCTTTATGATATGTAACTGTGTGTAAAATGTTAACGTGATCTGTTTTTGAGTTATCAGCTACAATGGATGCAGACAGAGGTGATTGCCAAAAAACTGTCAACAAACATTTTTGGTTTCAAACCCTTATGCAGAACCATTGCATTTTTACCCTCTACACAGTATAGTGATTCATTTTTCCATCAGGGGCCAGGATGACTGGAGTCCATTCCTGTATCTCTGGGCCTTAGGCAGGGTTAAAAGGTAGGCAGTGACCAGTTAGTTGCACGGCTGACACAGAGACATCCACCGACAGACAACCAGTCATTGAGGCAATTTAGATTCACCAATTCCTCTAATACATGCATGTTTTTGGAGAAAGCAGAAGTACCCAGAGAGGACCCGCGGTAACACAGGGAGGACATGCAGACTCAAGCACATTTCTATCATATTTCACTTCATCATTATCTCTATCTATCCATCCTCTATTTTTGCCCTGAGGTAACATTAGGGGACCCCTCTGACCGCTAATGTATTCACTGCATGTTTACACCACACCCGCCAACTTTAAAACAATGCCATGCGCACCTCTATTTGTGGCATTATGGTATAAACAAGCACCTAATGACATGCTTAAGATGTGACCCCTTGGGGCTGGTTATAATGGTATTAAATGGGGTCCAGTGGCACATCTATAATGAGTGTATTCAAGTATCTCTCCACTGCTCAGCCCCCGGGGGATGCAGGCATGACACAAGGAGGCCAGAGAAAATAAGGCTTTAATAAAAAACAACATTAATTAAGCACATCAGCAGAGAGCAAATCTGGAGTCTGGATGATGGTGATGGTTCGAGAAAGAGAAAAGAAGAACTGAGTTATTGTTGGTGTATTTTCATTCCTTAAATGTTTAATTGGTTTGAGTTGAGAGTGATGTTTATTATCCTCATATAGGAAATGTGTCCCCCTGCATTAGATCCATCCTTCTAAGGGGATCACTCTTTCTCGGTCGCTGGCCCAAAACTGTGGAATAAATTGGCGTTGCACTTTAGACAGACTGATTCATTCACTGTTTTGAAATCTTCACTTAAAACACACCTTTTATCTTTGGCTTTTAACACAGTTTGAGATTTGGGACTTTAATTGTTAGTGCTGTTCTGGTTTTATACTCTTGTTGATGATCTATTCCGTATTTAATATTTATGATTGTGATTATTCTAGTTGGGCTGTGTACAGCACTTTAATCGACCTTGTTGTGCTCTGTAAATAAAGTTGGATTGGATAATTCTGGGAGAACTTGACACAAACATTGGGTGTTGTGTGAGCCAGGATATTGGGTTTTAGGTTAATGGGTGAAACCTGAGTATCTATAGAGAACCCACCTGGACACCTGGAGAGAACATGCAGACTCCACAGGCCTGATGGACTGAATTTGAGTGTTATTTATCATATATTTATTTCTCTTTTTAAATGAATGAATGAATGTTTATTTTATTTTTTGACTTTTTTGTGGGGGTTTTTGTATTTCATTGAGGGGGTTTGTATCATGTATTTAATTCACTGTATTCCACTCATCCTCCAATGTCAAGATCCTTGTTTTGTTTTTTCTATTTTGTGCATATTTTGCAGGTTTATGGAGAAAACTGGAGTAGAAAACAACCATAGAGTCTGCTTTTTGAACCCGGGTCCGTCTTGTAGTGAAGCAGATTTACCACGCCATGCCGCTAGCCACTTTGTTTGTATGTTAGTCTGCAATTATCACTTAAAAAATGGCTGAAAAACTGATAGACCCTAAATGCTTGCACTTACTTACAGTCAATCAATGAGTCAATGTTTATTTCTATATTTCTATACATAGCACTTTACAAGAACACAAGGAAGAGGAAGTGCTGCACATAAAACATAATAAAAGATACAAATGTACACATTTAACTTAAAACCTGAAGTGCTAGGGGTTAAAAGCTAATCTGAATAAATGAGTCTTGGGCCTGGACTTAAACAGAGACAAGGTCAGCGTGTTCCAAATTTTGGAAACAGCGAATCGCCCGATCGCTTGAATGTTTGTACCCGGACCTTGAAACATCAAAGACCATTTGTGTGGAGGAACGGAGAGCTCTGGGGCGGTAGAATGTTAAAGTGGAACTAAACACCTGGGTCAGATTCATAGTAAACACACAGACAACATTTTGAAATGCTCCACAAATGGGCAGTGCCTGGTGGAGACAGAGGCTGGTGAAGGTTTGGGATGAATGTGATGCTCTCAAATTAACCTCCTGATTCACTACAGGTGTGTGTCTAAATGAGACAAATGGCAATCAGAGCCTGAGGGCCTGTGACATATTTTGGACCAATAGAAAAATTGAACTGCAGTAGCCACCGTTTAACCTGAAGGGGGTTCATTTTGCTTTAGGGTTTAGTTACTCTTTAAAATCTCAGATAAATAGGGAGGAGGAGCCAGACCATTAAGAGCATTAAAAATATATTTTTTATCATAGTGAACTGGGTGTCAGTGGAGGGAGGAGAGAATGGGAGAGATGTGGTTGTATCTGGATGAGCTGGTTTAAATGGCGGGCAGCTGCTTTTAGGGTAAAGTGGGACCATGGGTAAAGTGGGACCGTGGGTAAAGTGGGACTATGGGTAAAGTGGGACTATGGGTAAAGTGGGACAGTTAAGTTTGTGTCTGCTTAGCTTTAAATGTGTACCCCACAGAAACTTACAATCAGTCCCAAATGAATAATTTGAATGGATGACAAACCATTATGTCTAATGACACAGTACTTTGGGATAAATGATGCTAAGGGTATAACATTTTAAAACTGAAAGATAGTTAGAGTTTTATCAATTATTAATTTACTAGAATATATTTCTGAGTAAAAAGTAAGACTTTATAGCTGATAACTGGCATGTTTTACCAATTTTACACCCATTCTGGCAGAGACTCATTTGTGGAATATAAAGGGTTATGCAACAGGAACACCAGCTACATAATGGCTCTCCACTAGATTTTTATATTTCTAATGGTTATCATTATTTGTAGTCTGTTTAAAGTTATAAATATATATATATTCTTATTTGCTATTGTGTTTTCACTGCAAAAATCACACATGCTTTCAGTGTCCCACTCACATGATTTGAGCCTCGAAAGAAAGTGTCTGCCACTAAAATACATTGGTGACTCACAGGAAGTATATCCATGTAGCATACTGTGATATGAATCATCTGTGAAAATGTGAACTTGACTTTTATTAAGGTGATAATTAAGAAAGCAGAGTGCATATACCAATAAGCTTTGCCCAATCGCAAGGGAGTCTTTTGAAAGGGGCAGTTCTCTCTCTCTCTTGTAGACAGACCAATCAAGAGCCATTTGCGAGCCACAGAGCTTGTGTTTTGTTGGCTTTGTCATATACAAACTTTGCTGACTTCTTTGTTAACAACAAGCCTTTGTGCATCCATGTGTGGCTCTTTCTGATCGGTTTACTAACATTTTTGTATAGAATAGGAATGGAGTTAGTCGCAGCTGGTCAGGCTAGGGCAATCCCTATGGTAGCTGGAAATGTGTAGAAAATGCCATATTATTATGTCCTACCTTAAAAAGAAAAATGCATCCAGCCAAAAAATAGCATCTGAAGAATAGAAGCACAATGAATTAGTCAGCTATTGAAACTCAGAAAATCCATTGATATTCTGTTTCCTTTTATCCCCATATAACCTATAAGGCCTATGTACCTGAGACACATAATGACAGACAACCACATTCATTTAGTATGGATAAGTGACAGTCATTACCAATGCTTCCCAATGCATTTTGGGAAATCCCTTGCTTCTACGACTTAACACTAACTCCCATCAACAACAACTGGAGAAAAATCCTTCTATTTTACATATTTACCCCACAGAGAACAGTGTGGCCTGTAGCACTGTATCAGAAATATATTTTTTGAAAATGAGCAGACGGTCGTTTTCATGCTCCGCAGAGTTTCATTTACTACATTAGGCTCATGCGGTGAAACTTGAATATTTTCCAGTCCTCTGTCTTCACAAACGTACGTATTAATTTCTCTCCGGGGCTAATGCTTTTATGCCAGGCACCCCCAGAAGCTTGTGTACCTTCTTCTAAGCCTCTTCTGTGCCTCTCCATCTTCAATAAAGCTCACTTGAAAGAAAAAAAAGGGACAATTTTAGGTGTGACTTCTGGCTTTTAATAGGGACACGAACAAAGTGCATACACGTCATTGTCTGCATTTGTCCTGGTTCGAAAGTCTCTCTCAGAGATGTTCTTGAATGAGCAATGAGGTCAAAAGCACCACTTGACCACTACTTTGTCATGAGTCATAAATTTGACTAACTTAACTTTTACTGACATCAATGTTTTACCGGGGCTGTAAATTCTGTTCTCAATTTTGCCCCAGTGCTAAGTACTGCTCCACTGTGCCACACCGTAAAATGTAGGACATAAAACGTGTTTAATTGGGACAAGGTGGGACATGTTACAAATGCAGTAAATTAGTAGTAATTAAATAATACATGTTGTCATGTATGTCAGCATGTCATATATATATATCAGCTTAAGAAGTAGTGTGTTTCTAATCTGACATTAACTGTACAGATTCATGAACATGGAGAAAATGTTGACGTGAGTCAAAATGTGGGACACTGTGTTTGAGAAGTAAATGATGTGCAATCCAACGCAAAATGGGACATCTGGTCACTGTAATTCTTAGCCTAAAGAGCTACTTTTTGTACAGCCCCTGTCACACTGTGCAGTGATACTTGTGGGCATCAGAAAGTGGTCATTCTGATGTGAGAAAATTGAATGTAATAGCTTTTATTTTGTAGCATATGCCACACGGTGTGACATTTGTACGTGCATAGACACAATATCTCACAGCAGAAATTGAGGACCATTGTCGTAAATGATGTTCACCTGCAATAGCCTCAGTGATTATCAAACTAGGGTCCAGCGTAAAAACTACTATATTATTTAATAGAAATGTTATAGTTATATTTTGTATTTTAATATCAGATGAATGCCATTCGGAATACTAGAATTGTAAAATTGTAAATAGATACACACAAGTTTCTTAAATGGTACATTGTAGATCAGATACACTTTGATGTTTAGTGGAAATTCAGTGTGATATGCATTAAAGTGGAACTAAACCTGGAACTAAACCACAAATGGGCAGTGCCTGGTGGAGACAGAGGCTGGTGAAGGTTTGGGGTGAATGTGGTGTGAGCAATGCTCTCAAATCAAACTCCTGATTCACTACAGGTGTGTGTCGAAATGAGACAAGGGCCTATCAGAGCCTGAGGGCCTGTGACATAGACATGTACCATGACCTAACCACCGTTTAACCTAAAGGGTGTTCATTTTGCTTTAGGGTTTAGTTACTCTTTAAGCGTTAATCTTCACAGTGGCTTAGCAATCTTTTCAAAGTCATTATACAAATCATCCAAATAATCTCCTCTATCTGAGAAACATCGCATCTCTTCGGTCACACCGGGATTAAGGACAAATCCGCTCACTTATACCTTCAGTTTCTGTCAAAGTCAAAACGCTCAAAGTCACAAAGTTAAACATGAAGTGCATTTTCTGAAGATGAATGACCCGAGTTTCACACCAAAATGACAAATGCTCCTGCAATGGGTTTGAGAAAAATGTCAGATGGATTTTTAATGGGGTTTACTTTGTGGAGGGCCCAGGGCATTCAGGCAGTGGGGTAACTCAAGAATTCCACACGTATGGCCATTTTAAAAGCTGTAGTTCGGAGGTTTCCCAAGACAAGAAATTGTAAAAATGTAAAAAAATAAAAATAAAACTTCCTTCCCTGGCTTCTACAAGAACATCTAATCAGAGTTACTATTGGTCAGAGCTCTATTTCATGACCTTTGATGTTGATGAAAAAATAATGTAACACTGGTTCTCTCCAGGTCCTCAAGAATCAAAAAAGTCATTATACTACTTCAGGCAGTAGTAGTATAATGACTTTTTTGATTCTTTATTTTATAGTCCACTCATAGTTTAGCTATATTTCTTTCCAAATCCTCCATAGTGAATGAATGTGAGAGTGAATGCTTGCTTCTGTGTCTTCTCTGTGTCAGCCCTGCAACTAATATTGTCATTGTCCAAAGTGTACCCTGCCTAAGGTTTATAGTTGCTGTCTCAGACTTCACTTCACAGATTCTAGTCAGCCTTCTTGAGTGCTAACCACTCTGCCACTGCTCTTGTATAGAGAGTTACCATTAATATAGTTTTATACAAACTTTGGAGTTCAGGCTTCTTAGATATATTTAAAACCAATGTTTATACAAATAAGGGATATAATGATTGTAATTTCCATGAGATTATTTTGAATTGTTGTTATACTGAGACTGAATTATACTCTGAGTTTTATTCTTTGTTGAAGTCAGACATGTTTCAGCCCTTTGTATGGAGAGGCAGGAGAATATTGCCCGCTGTTGCATGGCCGTCCACATTATCGAGACTGACCCTTCATTTCACGGCAGTAGTTTTCTGAGAGCGTTGTGGCTGAAATGCAGTCAAATGAGAAATAATGTGCTTTTGGGGCACGGTAGGACAATGGTATAGTGCCACTCTCCTCTGTGTTTGTACAAAAGCATTTCAGGCTATGTTATGTACCTCTGTCATCATCCAGCTACCTCTAATGGACAAAGGGTTCGGTGAAAGGATTATCCCACCATTTGCCGAGACCTCTGTTGAAATGTGATTTTTATAAACATACTGTACGACTTGAGAACATGAGCTGCAACTTGCTTGTTCAACATAAAATAAGCAAATCTGCCAAATAATAGATGGGTAAAAATAATAGTTAGTAAGCTCATGAAGAAGAAAGTGCAGGATCAATCCATTTCCTCCTTGTGTTACTGTGGGTTCTCTCCACGTGTTTCAGCTTGATCCCACAGTCCCAAGACAAGCACATATAAGTCAGTTGTGCTTTCAAACTTGCCCTTATTAAATGTGAATGTGAGGGTGAAGAGCTGTTTGCTGGTGTCAGCCCTTCGACTAACTGGCCATTGCTTGGATAGGCTCCAGTCATTTATAACGGCGTGAAGAACATATGGTGGTTAAAAGTTCTATATTAATAATGCATTGTACTGATATAGCGCTTTTTAGGACACTCAAAGACTCGTTACAATTACATTATTTATTCACTCCGTACACTGGCGGTGGTAAGCTACTTGTATAGCCACAGCTGCCCTGGGTCTGACAGAAGCGTAGCTGCCATTTTGCGCCTATACAATCACAACCACACAACCATGACAGTGCAATGACAGTTAAGTGTCTTGCCCAGAGACACAAGGACAGTATTCGCTCGGGCGGGCCCCTCTGGTTGCAGGGCTTACCCACTGCCCCACTGCCGCCCCATATATGATGCCTTTGTCTATTTTGGATACATTTAGGTTACAATTTTACATTTTTCAACTTGAAACACATAATAATTATTTAATATAAGCTGTTTTATGGAGCTCCTACTTGGACAGTCTTTTTAACCAAACCATTTTACTTCTTCTGGGACGTAAGAAAAATCCATGATATCCTCACAACCAAATACGCATCTTCTCTATTCATTATTGTTGTCAATTGTTAAATGGTGGTAAGCTAGCAAGGTAACAACAATGCTTCTCTAGGTGTGTTTGTTGACAGTGCAGGAGCAGGTGGGAGCACTTCCTTGAGAGCATAGTTACATCAATAATAGTTTAATGCGTTTTCAGCTCTCGGATAGGAAGGACTATAAGATTACTCAAACATGCACGAATAAGCAAAACACAACTTTGGGTATGTGTTTGAAGTAGAAACATTAAAACGTGGTTAAAAGCTCAGGAAAGCTCATTTGACACACTTTAGGAGCTAAGTAACAGAAGTAGTAGAAATAATGTGGTACTTTTTCATTTTAATAAAAGAGTTTATTAAAAAAGTAATAATAATGTTAGTTCAACTTTCAAGTGTGTTTTTTAGGGCATTTGCTTGGTAAGTTATCAGTTTATGCTAGAGCTGATGTACTTTGAGAGGGCAGTGAGGTGTTGTGCAAACAGACACAGCAAACTGGACCAAGATCGTGTCAATATTCGGTGTAGGAATGACAAAGCAATTTAAAAATCCAACTGAAATATCAACTCCATTACAAGCTATAGACCGGGGGTGGGCAAACTTTTTCGGCTCGCGAGCTACTTTTGAAATGACCGAGGTCTGGGGATCTACACCACGTGGAGGATGGTAGATCCTTATTAAAATTAAACATTTGACACAATAAAACTAGGAAGAAGGAAAATAACCTATTTTATTATTATTGTAAACTAAAACTGTCAGTGACTACATTCAGATCTAAAACAGATGATTATTATGGTTAATGAAAAGTTCAATAAAAAGAAACAAAATTGCAAAATCATTGCGTCTTCTCTTCAATATTAACAATATTTTCTAACAATATTATAGTAAAATTGAGTGACAGGAGCTCCATGGTAACACTCAAGGGGAGGAAGCAATGAGAGGCTCGACTTTTCTTGGTTCATGGCCAACAACAAACAACTTTGTGAACTACTTTCTGACCTCTCTCCTCCTTGATGTTAGCCCCCCACAAGAGGGCAGTTTTTCTCCCTCGTTCCTCCATTGTGTGTGTTTGTGTCATGTGGGGGTATGTGTGTGTTTGTGTCACGTGGGGGTATGTGTGTGTTTGTGTCACGTGGGGGTATGTGTGTGTTTGTGTCACGTGGGGGTATGTGTGTGTTTGTGTCGCGTGGGGGTATGTGTGTGTTTGTGTCATGTGGGGGTATGTGTGTGTTTGTGTCACGTGGGGGTATGTGTGTGTTTGTGTCACGTGGGGGTATGTGTGTGTTTGTGTCATATGGGGGTATGTGTGTGTTTGTGTCACGTGGGGGTATGTGTGTTCAAAGAGCGTGCCGTACTCAGCCTTGTGCTGAAGGAAAAGTGGTGAAGACTTAAGGTCACAGTTGAAGACGCTGTTTTCTGTTCAATGAGTCCATGTGTATTTTACACACGCTTGCACAATGTGTGTGATAAGTACTGTTAGACGGGCCGTTCTGTGCGCCAATCATAATGATAGACTTTATTTTGAAAGGCAGACCTTCAGGATCTACCAGCATTGGCTTGGCGTTCGGCCAGTCGATCGCGATCGAAGTTTTGAGCACTCCTGCTATAGACTGACCCTGAGAAAACTTTTTAAATGAAGAACTCATATAGACTACATATAGATACAATTGTTTATTCATATCTTATGTTTTATCTGAAGTTAAACCTCATTTCCAACAGGGCCAGTGTAAGTTCAACTAATTATGTTGACATCAAAAAGATTTATTGTATCTTTCGTAAAGGTGACTGAGAAGAAATGTGCTCCAGTGGATAGTAGACCAAACATTACTGAAATATCAACGCAAACACAGAGGAATGAATTATGAATGTGTCCAAACCACATAGAGCCGGATTTATTAAGATAGATGCTGATGCCAGTACAGTTGGAGCACTCGTCTAATTTCCCCTATACACTCCTACAACACTTCCAAGTGTTCTCTACCTGTTCCACTTCTTGCAGATGACACTCTTGTATTAGACTATGTCTGTTGTTTCTGTGGTTTTAATAACCTTTCACTGTATTAAGATGACTTGAATCATTTTGAATTGTTGTCAATATTAGAAACAAAGAGATAAGTCACTATTTAGCATTTTGAAATATTGCAATCGAACACTGCATGATCAGCATGGTTTATGAAATACAATATATAATAATTGGGGATAGGGCTCACAAGCTCAGTTTTGCTTAGGACCCCAGAGAGATTAGATCCGGCTGCAGTTCAAAATAATATGAGGGAGAAAGAAAGAATGTGCCAGTTGTTATTTTCTCAAATCAACAATAACTGTGGTATGATTATATAGAGGCCCATATGAAGCCTTTTAAGATCATCTTTGTCCCACATTTGTTAAAAATAAATAAATAAATCTTTTCTCTGGAGAAGTTTGCACGTCTACTTCTGGCTTGTGCTATTTTTAGACACAGTTTTAGCATCTGTATGCAGATAGCAGCCACTAAAGCAGCTCATCTGCATTGTCTCCTCCCTGATTTTTGCTCATGCCCATGTTTTGCGTGTTTATCCCTTGTTTTGTTTTGACAACCTGGATAACTGAGATGAACCTTTGCAGACATCTGGAGTTATTAGAGCTACAGCTTACTTTATTAGGTACATCTTCGCAACATAACTTACAAGGTCTGCAGAAGCTCATCTCTGAATCAACAATGAAGCCGATGTCCAGCAGCAGACAACCACACCAAGGCCACTTGATTGGTTACATGGTCTAATAGTGACCAATACAAAACATGGACATTTATGGTAAGTTCTAAACTTAATGATGATGTTTTAGTAGTTACTCAGGCCAGATTGGTTCTCAAACTGTGGTACAGATACCACTGGTGGTACATGGAGTCTCTTGTACTCAGACCTGGTATAGTCCCAGTTTAGTCCTGGTTTAAAATGGGTTCAGATCTGGATTATACCTAGTTTATTTCAGCTCTATTTTGGACATGATTTAGTCCTGGTAGGCTCTACTGTTGTTATAACATTATGTGATGAGGTTTTATCAGAATATTGACATGTTTTGAAGAAGTCTGGAGAGTCTTACCTCTCTGCAGTAAAGTATCACCTGACCTCGAGTGTTTATTCAACACTTACACCTGGTGAGGATTGTATCCTCCTCCTGAGTCTCAAACCAAAGGTTACATGAAGTTTTATGTTCTAATATAGGGCTTGTATTGAATTCTGGGATGTTCTGCTCTTTGTAGGAGTTTCTTGTAGGAGCTTTAATGTTGCTATTTAAAGTGTTCATTTATTGGTTGCACACAGTCATGTAACTAACTGACCTTCAAGAAAACAGTAAAACATTGGTTAAAAACACACCAGTCGTGTACTCATGTGTGGTTTGTGTTTTTGGTTGATGACTCTTTATGTCGAACTGGTCTTGTAATAGTAAATAAATAATAAATAAATACCTGCCTTAGGACAACAGATGAACTTTAGCTACTGTAGCTAATTCTGGCATATTTACTGTGATGCATTTAGCTCATGTTGATCAATATGCACTGTCCTAAATAAATAAATAAATAAATAAATAAATATTATCTGGAAGACTACTGACAGCTGCTGCATCAACTGATCTACCTCTCACCTGGAGCTCCTCCCTGCTCTCCACCAGCTCTACACCAGCTCTCCACCAGTTCTCCACCAGCTCTCCACCAGTTCTCCACCAGTTCTCCACCAGCTCTCCACCAGCTCTCCACCAGTTCTCCACCAATTCTCCACCAGCTCTCCACCAGTTCTCCACCAGCTCTCCACCAGCTCTCCACCAGCTCTCCACCAGCTCTCCACCAGCTCCTCACCAGTTCTCCACCAGCCGCACCTCTACCTCAGCATATCCCCGCTCAGCCGGCTGCTTTTAAACCATCCAATTAACCACATCTTCAGCCACCAAGCTCATGACGTGACCCTCCTCCACACCATCACCACCTGAACCACTCCTCTGTATCATCCATTCTGTCAATCCCGCTCTTCTACCCTCTCACCTGGTCATCTCAAGCCACCACCAGTGTCTAGGCACTGGGGAGAATATTTCATTCTCATACACGTTCAGCATATATCTCCATGCACATGTAATTCCACTGGGGCCTAAGAACCAAACATGTATTTTACATTTTTTGTGAAATGTCACATACATGTAAATAATAAAGGAAGTCTTGTGAAGTCGAGTGAAGCGACCTGTTGCTAATGAGATCCAGATGGTCTGAGCCAGTGAATAAATGAAGAAACTCAGATGATTACCTTGTACAGTCCCCCATGAACCAGCATCTGTCTGTTAAAAGGGTTTGGGAGAAAATAAATAATGCTTTGTCACAGCTTTTCATGACAGTGTCCACTTCATTTACTATGGTGGTCTTTAGTCTTTGAATAATTACAAACTTGATAATGGATCATCTATATGCAAATGCTGGTGAATGAGAGTGAATGGTTAGTTTTCTGTGACTGGCCACGATCCAGGAAGTAGGGCTGCATGGTTTAAAGAACATTTAGATTTTTATGACAAATACTGCCATTGTGAAAGATTCCTCAAGACTTCCTCAAGAATCACACGTACATGTTTATAGAGGTTAAACCTACAAGGTACGCTATTTTATTTTATTTTTTACATATATTTGTTTTGTGCAGAGGATATTATATTGCCTAGAAACTGCAGCCTTTGCTAATTGCTCCCATTAAAATTGTGATTTTGATTTGAGTCCAGTTAATTGTGCAGCCTTACCAAGTACCAGGCTGTGTGGAGTTTGCTTGTGTGTGGGTTTTCTACAGCTACATCCTGGCTCGTGATCTGAAGAAGGGTCCCGAGGCGCTGCACTGTGGGCGCCCCCTGCTCCCACGGATGGGTCAAATGCAGAGAACAAATTTCCCTACTGGGACAATAAAATGTACATTAACTTTGCCTTAGGCCCATAGTTTCAAAAATAGGAGTCAATCACCTGTAACCTCTAATAGGAATAAGCAAAAGAGGATGACTGAATGTAATGTATGTTTGTTGGATCAATTTTCCGTTTAGTCAGATTTCAGTGTCCTGTTACTATGGCTGCAGTCATTTCAGTAAAATAAGGATAAACGTTTCTCGCGAGTAAACCATGAAAGCAGATCTATTTTGACTATAGTCAAATTTTCTTCTTTTCAAAGCCGTGTGTTCTGATATGTTCAATAGGCCTACACTGTCGTCCCCGACAGCAAGGAGTATATCAGCAAAACGCACCATATGTCTGACCCAACTGCTATGGAACCAACGAGCACCTTAATCAGACATTGTGTGATTTCTATGGGTTTTAATATTGTTAACGAGCAATTAAGAGGCCTCACCCCCAAATCATGACAAACATGGGAAGGATCTATTTGACTTTTTTGATTTGTCTGGATGTTTGTGAAGAATGTTTTTGGCAAATTTTGTAAAATTCCCTAAAACCATTCTTCTTTCAGTTTATAGGGGGCCATTTAGAGGTAACTGCCATCATATTAGTCAGATGTGTTCAGGGCCGGGGTAATTAGGTATTTCAGGTTTGAGCCAAATCGGGCAAATTATGTGCAAGTTAGAGGCTGTCAAATATACCTGACCTCCCAAATTCAGTTTTAATTGTCATTAATCATAGAAGTATCAAAATTAATCCAGTTCAGCAGCTTCATGATATGTACAGTACCAGATCCAGCAAAAACATTTTGAGTTATTGCCTTCACAGTTTAGGTCATTATTTAATGAATTACTTAAATAATATTCATCGTAGAATTACCTAAATCAATCGAGTTCAGCATCTTTATGTTATGTACCTGTGTCTACAATTTGAAACTGATCCAGCAATTCATTTTTGAGTTATCACGAGTGCTGTAAAAAAAATCCTCAAACAATATTAGTATGGCAGCCTTTTGTCCCAATACAGAAAAACATTCCCATAAGCATTGGGTGAACAGCAACCTGACCAGGGACCCATCTACACACCTTGAGCCAGGATGGTCAGGACATAGCTGGAGGATTAGCCTATTGTCCATGTATTGGGTTGCTCCAGGAAACAAGATTACATTTTTACATCTCAATATTATACTGCAAAATTGATATTCATATTGAGTTACAAGGCAAGTTCAAAACCCTTTTTACTTCTGTTGCTACCAGAGGAGCTAAGACATGAATTCACTAAACAGAACTGCCTTGTGATCTTTATCAAATGTAAAGTCTTAGTCTCGGCAGAAAAGCCCAAAATGGCTCCTTGGTGAGAAGTAACAAAGAGACATGAAGGTGCATCACATTTACAACACAGATAAAACTCCAGATCCACACGAGGAAATAAAAATAGAATTAATGACAACTAGAACATTATAAAAAAAATATGTTAATGTTCTGCAAAAAGTTGTGGAGAGATCAAAATACAAATGTGATTTCTTTTTATCAATATTGTATTCAATATTATTATAGCTTAGCCGTCTAGTTTCTTTCTGTATACCTATTTTTCTTGGTTTGGACCAGGGTCAGTCCTGATTTAGGCATGATTTCAGCCCAAAAAGGTGGTATGAAAAGCTGGGAGAACCAAATCCATATGGAAATACCATGACCGATAGAATATGGTAAGCTAACCCCGAGCTTAACCTCGGGCTGACAATGACATATCCTAAAAGTAGACTTGTTTTTAAGATGCGGTTGGAATTATTATATTAACTGTAATTCTTAAAAAAAAAAAAAACACTCTATATTAATTAGAATACCGTTGACCACAACTGGCACCTATGGGCACCTTAATCAGACATTTCTATTGTGTTATATTAAGGCCCCGCCCCCAAACCATGACAAACATTGAGTTGTTTTTGCCAAATGTAGCAAATTTTCTACATTCTTCTTTCAGTCTATAGGAGGTGCTGTAGAGGTCACTGGTATCATCATGGTCAGAGGTATTCAGGGCCAGGAGGTAATTATATCGGCGAAATGAAGCACACTTTATATAACTGCAGATTTTTTAGCATAGTGTTAATTAAGCTTATCCTACTCACGCTAGTTGAATTTAGCATTTTTTACTTTATATTACAGATTTTGAGCACTTCTCACACTACTCATGCTAATGTTATGAGCTTTAAGATATGGTTGATGAACTAGTGACTCAGTAATGTGCGTTCAAACTGTCAACCCCATGCAACAACAGTATGCAACAAATGTGCATACTGTTGTTGTGTCCTTGGGCAAGACTCTAAAACCCACACTGCAGTAAAAGGATTTTTTGTATCATGAAAATATTGTTAAATTACAAAACATTGAGGTTGTTCATTCTTTTTATTGTAAATGTGACAATGTCAATGGTTGTATGTCGGTGTCTGGTCATTACCCAGAGATTATCCCTACCTAAGGCCCATAGTTCTTGGCCCCAGTGCTACAACAGTAAGTATAAGAAGTTGAATCAATACATTTTAACAGATAAATGTCAACATTCACTAAACTAAGAAAAGACACTTATAATAAACAAAAACAAATAATACATTTTTTTCCTCAATTATTTATTTTGGATGAATGAGGATCTCAACGAATATACCCCCATCTTAAAGACAGGTGAGGGGCAATTGATTGGATTAAGTATATTCAGGAAAAGGGGAGAAAAATAACCCAATGAATATACCCCCATCTTAAAGACAGGTGAGGGGCAATTGATTGGATTAAAAATTTCCCAGGACATCCCTTGTCCTTAGACCCTCCAGGGTCAGGAAAAACTCTTATTTATGGGAAAAAGATAAACTGTTTCAGCCATTTTGCATCTTTGCCTTTTTAAATTGATGTTGTGTCACATGTGGATCGGTAGTAAGGCATCATGGGTGACGAGGGTATTTAGTATTTGAATGCTTAGCCATGCCTGTAAAGTTTGCTTTTAAATCTAGTTTTAATAAAGTTTGTGAATGAAACACTTGGAGTACTAGTAAACCCAGTCGTAGTGGCATCGAGTAGCTTTAGTCACTACAGAAACATTAGGGAGAACCACATGATAGAGGGATCCACTCCCAGGACGGACAGGCTATAGATGTGTCCAGGATGGAGGAGGTCCTACTGAAAGACCTCAGTTTGTGTCTATGGATGCAGCACATTTAGGGGGACATCCAAGTGAATGAGGAGCTGCAGCGAGTCCAGAGGAAGATGTATTATGTATGTATTATATTATTTAATGAATATGGTTTGTTTTTAATCATACATTGTGTTACATATAAGATATACAATGTTGCTCAGTGAGTGTCTTGTTAAACATGATATACTGACAACCAAAGTCATTATTATAATATCAGCAAAACATTGATATTATGGAATCATGTTGGTCCGTGTCCGCAGATCCTACGTGTGAACACAATAACTCAAAAACAAATTGTCTGATCAGTTTCAACTTTTGCACACCCCAGGCCCTGAATCTGACCAATATGATGCCAGTTAGCTCTATAGCGCCCCCTATAGACTGAATGAAGAATATGAATATTGACAATTAATTAATTAACTAATTAATGCCCTGAAAGACTTGAATTGAGCCTTTAATCCTGCTGAACAGAAACAAAATCACTTTTTGTCACATTTAAAGTTTGGCAAAACATTAGTCCTGGTCTAGACCTGGTTTAGTTCTGACGTGAACATGCTTGGTTCAATCCTGGTTTAGACCTGATTACCAAGCATCAACATTAGCTGTTATATACTAACCATGTATGCATTTATAGCAGTTGAGGGCAGGAGAATTTACTACCAGCCTAAATGCTATCTTTACACTAATGTGTACATTAATTAAACATACAATTTGAGGTATAACAGAAACAGAGTGGTCGTCATTTGTCAAAACCATCTTCATTTGCAATATTATGTGGCTGATGCTAATTTCTCCATCGAAAATGTATCATGGTTTTTCCTCCAGTTTCCCCCATTCCAGAATTTACAACATTCTGTTAACAAACTTTGAAAGGGTCTATAGGACATTGAGAGAATACAACTGAAAAAGCTATGTCTATTAAATATGTGAATTCACTTTTATGACTATGTTTTTTGACTGGGCTTTGCAGCAGGCAAACTAATAAAACAACTGACAGTTACCACCTATCCAATTTGATTTTAAAGAATTTAGTAATTGAATTATTGTTAATTGAAATATACAGCCTCTACCAACAGGAAAAATAGTAGATAGCTTCACATATCAAATTGTAAGGACAGGTGTGTCAGTTAAAAAGGACCAGCCCAATAAACTTCAAACAGGGAGAAATCCCACTCAATGCTTTCTAAACCTTCTCTAGGCAAAATGCCTAAAGAAGGCCAAGGACCGAAACGTTGCACTTTGTCTAATAAGGAAGAAAAGCAGTGTGCAAGTATACAGACTCTAAAACATGCCATTTGCTGAGAGAAAAGGATTTACAACCCAGTAATTATATGTAATTAATATGATTGCATCTAAGATCAAAAATCTTCTTTGTCTGTAAATATGCTCCCTCCAGAAGTCCATATGTGGCATAGTTTTAGCTTCACCTGGTTCAGATTTTGTCCTCTCCGATCTAATAATGTGGCCAGTGGGTTAGTATAAAAATGGCATTATTTACTAAATCCAGATTATCTTGTTTCTATGCAGGCCCAGATGATCTCACACATGGCAGGCTTTGTGAGTGTCTAAGCCTATTTGTAAATGATCTGTAATGTCAATGGCATGCCATATATATCCAACAGCAGTCAGCAACAAGTGACGCAACTTAGAGCAACACCAAGGATTAACGCTGCATTCAGAGCCTTAGCATACTTTGTACAGGACAAAGGATTGGATTACTATATCATTTGTAGGATACTTTGAAAAACATGCTAAGACTTTATCTAATGCTTTTTTAGGGGGGAATCTACGTGCAAAAAAATAAAAATAGAAAATCCTTACAGAACTTGACAAGGATTTTTTTGTTAACATGTCAACAGTGACATAAACAACCCAGGATTACAATTAAATCAGCTTGAAAATGATTGGCCTTTGGAACATTGGGGCATGAACCTAACAATAGTATTACAACCAAAACTACAAATTTACGCTATCTAATCAAAAACGTGTGCTCTGTTTTATTTATGTAAATAAATGTTAGTGCACAGAATACTGTGTATTCTATAAGTGTTTTGGTACAGCTATATCACCAAACCTTGGCTAATGCTAAATAAAAATATACGATGAGCACAACACAACTGTACATATTTTATTGCATAGCAATAGCTCAATCAATAATACCACCTATATGTATTTTATTATGGCATGAATTAGGCTGTGTATCAGACATAACCATACAAAATATTTAGTTTGCTTTTTTTATTTAACTTAGCAGCGAATACAAACACAAATTCTTTATGTCATTGTAATAAAATTGTGGTTAAATAGTGTGACTGTCCCTTTAAGGATGTAGTCAAAACAAAGCGTGTACCGGTCGCACGGAAGTGGTTTTGTCTCCGCTATGATAACACCAGGGAGCCAGACATGATTTTAAAATACAGCTAGCTCGGATCCAGGCGGTCTTTTATTTTTATTAACAAGTTTTAGTGACGAAGTACGAGTTGGGGAGTTTATTGAAGTGAAGGAAGGAGAGCTACAGCTAGCCCCATTAGCACCATGCCGTCTTACTCCGATATGAGAAAAAGCAACCATTTCTACTACTTCATCAAATTCACCCTAAACGTCTACTCCATGCTGTTTTCGGTAGGTTTTGGACACATCTCTGCACCTAACACACGGAAATTGATACGATTGTGGTGTCAGCGAAGAGATGTGAGCCACCCATTAGCTCCAAGCGAGACCCAACCAAACTTAATGGAATATCCAGCTAATAATTACAACAACTAAGCTGCATTAATCAGGTATTTTCACCCAACGGTACAATTACGGATATTATCTAAATCTGAGAACTATATACTCCAATTCGGCTTAAGATATTGTAGCTTTGTTGGTATATTTTCTAATAAAAAAATACATTAGAAGCATCCTCCGTGCGTTTTGACAGCAACACCATGGCGCTTAATGAAATGGGGGATACCCACGATTATCTTTTCATACTCTGCACCTTTTGAATCAGTTACGCCATGTAATAACCAATTTAGAAGAACAAAGTAATTCTGACGTAAAACGAAATGGATTTAGACATAAATCAGAGCTATGTGTTGTTATTTTCTTTACAATGGAGATGGTCTCGATGCTAGCAATAAATGGAGAGCTAACATGATGGATATCGCGTTTATACTGGCGGCTAAATTATCAAATTGCAATCGGTTCAATGGTCAAGGGTAATGTATTAATAAAACTCTTTATTGTGACGTTATTAGCTGGATTTATTGTTAAATTACAACAATAAGCCGCTCTCATCTTTGACAAACAGCGGTGGCGCAGGGCGTTGGATCCATTTAAAGGGATAGTGATGTTGGTTTTCTCGTTGGCCGATAGCAATAAGAGGCCCATTTGTAGGTCAGTAAACCGTCTTCGTTGTGAAGGTTTCAAGAGGTCATCCCGAAATGATTAGGTACATATTAGTTAAGTAAATATTAGGTAAAGTCATTCAACATTTTATCAAAACAAAACAGCTTCTCTTTGTTTATTTGGAAAATGCCATAAGACAATAAAAGCATTTGTATGACTCATCATAGACAGACCTGTTTGTACACGTCTAGTAATAAAATACTACAAAACATATTTAATAAATCAAAACATAATGTAAAAATGTAAGAAAACATAATGAACAACAACAGTTTCCCGGACATATTTAATACTTTATCATACTCCAGGATCATGCGCAATTGGCATAAAACGGTGTACTCAATAATATCATACCATATGTTTTCTGCTGCAATATTATTATGATTATTTTAATTTTTTTACAGATGGGACACTTTTAATTTCATTGCACTAATGTGATTCTTATTTCTTGTGTTTTTGACAGATTATATAGTGAAAATGTATGTTTATGAATACATTATTATTGCTATTTTGTATGCATCAGCAGCTAAACCACAAGATGCTGACATACCACATGTACATCATCTTTAACATTGTACTTTGAGACAGAAGAAGAACCACGTCCTTATTTTTAACATGTTAATAATAGTCTTGTGCTGTCACACTAGACCAGGTGACTCATATGACTGTAATTATGACACAGCCGCTGCACCTCAAAGGTTAGACTAGTTCAGAAGACAAGTGACAAAATTATAATAATTATATTACAATATTATAATACAGTCACTGGCCACTTAGGCAGAAATTGTATCTTCTGCTGTAGTCTGTCTATGTGAAGTGAGTGACCAAACATTTGCATTAGAGCAGAGGTTCTCAAACTGTGGTACAGGTACTCACTGGTGGTACTCAGGAATTCCTTACTGCTAATGTCTGTATTGTCATTTAGGCGTAGTCTGGGTTTATCCCAGGTTTACACCTTGTTTAGCTCTGGTTTACACCTTGTTTAGCTCTGGTTTACAGCTTGTTTAGCTCTGGTTTACACCTTGTTTAGCTCTGGTTTACACCTTGTTTAGCTCTGGTTTACAGCTTGTTTAGCCCTGGTTTACGCCTTGTTTAGCTCTGGTTTACACCTTGTTTAGCTCTGGTTTACAGCCTGTTTAGCTCTGGTTTACAGCCTGTTTAGCTCTGGTTTACAGCTTGTTTAGCTCTGGTTTACATTTTGTTTAGCTCTGGTGTACAGCTTGTTTAGTCTTGATGTAGGCTTATGTCAATTCAATACACTGGTAACTTGGAAAGTATAGGTGTACCTAATAAAGTGGCCAGTGAGTGTATATAAAGCTATTATTACTACCAGACTATTCAAACAATGGCAATCTCTTAAAATACTAATACCACATACCCAACTGAAAGACCTGTGTCTCAGAGATAAATGGCATGTTGGGATGTTATTTAGGCCAGTACCGGACATGCCTTTAATCTCCGGAAAATATTTCTGCAGCCCTCCTTGTGCCTGACCATTCACACCACTGCTACACAACAACATACCAAACAACACATTATTGAGATGACCCAAAACAGCAGTATTTGGAATCCATCAAACACCAGTGCTGTTCCTATGCATTCAGTTTCCTCTCTTTGAATGCATTGGCTTTTAAAATCTCATTTAGTACATTGCTGTATGGTTTTACATGTTGAAGCTCCTCTGGCCTCAAGGCACAGACCCAGACTTAATTAAAGATATCTTCTAGTCTTGTAATCATCTAGTTGTCAGCGCTACTGGGATTTCCTTTTTAGTATTGTTTAAACAGGGCCACAGTAAAAGAGCTATATTACGTAGCCTCTGCCACTATAACCATGCATACATCCATTTAGACATGAACGTGTAGATTTAGAGCTAATTATGTATAGTTTTCATTTTCTTTTTTTATTTGTCACATTTTGCTAAAGACAGTGTAGATCAGCAAGCCATTAAGAGTATCCCTTTCATTGATAGTGCGTTGTCATGCTGCATGTCTTGTTGATTTGTGATGGTGTTGATTGATTGACCATTCAATAATGATTAATGATTCATAACAACAATAGTTTTTTCATTGTATGTTCAGAATTATTATATCCCTCAACACGAATCCTGCTTTTTTGAACATTCCATATGACAAACATTTTAAAGGGTGTATTATTCTCTGTCCTTAAAATGACCTAGGTGATGGACAGACACAGTTCTTGGTATCCATCCATTGCTTCTGTATAATTTGTGTTACATTATGGGGCTAAGTAATAGTGGGACTGAAGCCAAATGTACATCAAGCCCAGTGCTTTACGGAGAGCATTAACTGGACCTGGAAGTATAGACTCTTCCCTTAATGCAGATTGCCTCAGTTTCCCTATTGACAATCAATAGCACAAATGCAGACACTGTATTTCTGTGCCTGTCTAGCTCCAGACCAATGCATTAAATTCAAATACATTTTTTTACCCCCAGATCTCTTAAAACCAGGTGCAATGTGTGAGTTAAGTCTATGCAATGTATACATCATATAACTTTTCTTTTCTAAATGCAAATACAGTTGTTTTATAATTACATTTGTTTGTATTGAATTAACATGTAGAAAGGCAGCATAGTAAGCAATGAAATGGCTCAAGGCTTTGTATTAAAATCATCTGTCCCGCTATAAGACCAGATTTAGTATTGACCAAGACATTCTGACAGGCATTGACACTTCCCTTGTGAAAATGTATGGCCAGAATAGATTGGCTTCCTGTGAAAGTTGGTCTATAGAGCCCATTATAAGTTGTGTTTTTGCTACATTCCAAATGGCCAAAAGTAAGATGTCTGTATTTTATGTATGTATGTTTGTATTTTTACAATAGAACAGACCAGTGTGTACCCTTTTTGACCCTTTTGGCAATCATGAGAAAAAAATACAGAGACGTGTGCAGAGTCCAAATGATTACGTTTAATGCATTTGGGCCCTTGCACACTCACACACGTCAATCAAACCTATGTTACAAGATCTCATTTATTATTATCAGTACACACTATGCTATGATACCATTGTCAATAGGCTAGTGCATTTGTAGCAACCAAGACCAAAATTGTACAAATGCCAATGCCAATAGCCTATTGACTTTTATTTCGCTTTACATCTGTGCTACAAAATCAAAATGACTATAATTTTACTGGTGGGGAGTTGGGAAATCTACGGAAGCCCTAAGAGGACTTACATTTTTTTATATTTTATTTGTTTCCTAATATAATTTTTTAAATAATTGTTTTCCTGAAATGCCGAGATAAGAAGTATAATTAAAAAAATCGTTATAACGACTTAATTATCTCAGGATTTTGAGACTATAATAGTTTTCTCATTATAACGACTTAATTATCTCAGGATTTTGAGACTATAATAGTTGCTTTCTCGTTATAACGACTTAATTATCTCAGGATTTCGGGAAACAATCTTCGGAGAACAAATAAAAAATAAGTCCTTCCATAGAAATCCATCTGACACTGGTCTCACTTACATCTCTGGCAGTCTCAGGATTTATTTCACCCAAAGATTGGGTCAAACTAATTAAAGAAAGCTGATTCACAGTGAAACCGCTGTGATCTAGCCTCCCGTCCACCGGCTCTGAAAACCACACAGCTTCACTTAGCCGCTGTAATGATGCGGTCATACTACGCTAACTCCCAATTTAAGTCCTAAATCCTAACCCTGAGACATTTAGCTTGAAGTTTTCAGCTGCTAGGAGACATGTTGCCGCCTGAATATGCATTACTCTCATGTTCCTGGTGTTGTCCGTCAATTTGAAAAGCAATTATAAAAACATAGAAATTTTAACAGTAGGCAGAGTAGGCATTTTAGATGGACAAGGCCACATGTTATTGAGAGATACATTGTCCACACACTGCATTTAAATGTTGCACAGTTAATTGGAACAATGTGCAGGTTTTAATAGCATTGTTGACTGGAGGATTGCATTATGAGCTGCTAAATGAGTCAACCACCATTATTCAAAGGAGTGGATTTTTGCATTTTTGTCTGTATAAAACAATTTTGTTCTAATTCCATTCTGGTAAATGTAATTCATAGAATAGGACTGATTTATCAAACTACCAAAAACCTACATCATTCTGAAGATAGAGCGTGCCTTACTTAGCTTAGCATTTGACCGATCTTATTCAGGAACTCTCATCTACTGCTAACATTTTCCATTGCCAATAATTATATATATATATAAACTATGGATGCAGTAGGATATTAATTTGTCATCTAATATCCATGTTATATATATGTATATATATATAT